>QNGE01004640.1:4431-46292 GCA_008508345.1 Paragonimus westermani
ATATATATATATATATATGTATATATATAGGGTTTGCTTTTTCCTCATGGTTGTGTGGCAGTTAGGCATTAGTGTGAACCACTGATGTATTGCTGTCTATGGTGGTGATGATGATGATGATGAGGTACCTCTTCAGTTTCTCAAGTCGTTTGGGAGAGTTTTTGTCATTTCTAATTTTAACCTCTCTCCGTGATCCCTGAAAAGAATAGGAAAGAGGAGTTCTCGTCAACTGGCATTGTTACGCTTCGATAACTTGAGCATTCCGGCCACCATTATTTCCAGCGGGGGGCTGCCTGGAACGGAATAACTGACGATTTGGGTCCTGTGGTCTACATGGTCTGCTTTTGGCTAGCTGAACTGTTCTTCGAAGTGTTCAGCCCACCTGTCAAATCGGTGCGATTAGCTGGTGGTAAGCGAACCATGTGGTCCCTCACTGACTCGGTGGTCAGTACAACGACGGATCAGTGACAAAAGGCTCCTGCCATCCCTAGATCAGAAGGCTCATTTGATTCCTTTCGACTGTTTGACTGAGTGGTGCTGTCGGTCTTGGTGCGAGCTTTTAGTCAGCCTGCGTTTAAGTTCTCGACGGTCGTCATCGTATTCAGAACCAGGTGGAGTCGAGCGACACTTGTTCATGAGGTTTGTGGACGTGACAGAAATCCACTTCTGTCGCAACTGCACCGCTCCTTCGGAACACGCCTCTTCACAGTAAGTTTTCATTGTTGCTATGAACTGGGTTGCTGACTCGAACTGGGCGAGTTGTGCACCGGTGCTTCCTGGCAAGCATTATTTCAACTTTCGTCGCTCGAATGCCAGTTGGGTAGTTTGGATTTACGAGCGTCTGTTTTCTGGGCAAATGGCAAAACAAAGCGGACATGCACAATGGCATGGTCAGAGCCCAAGTGGTTGTTCCAAAAGTCACGAAAGTCTCGAACAGAGTAGCGTCAATTGTAACTGACCGTTATATGATCGAGCTGAGAAGTACACCGCGGTTTCCATGTAACACAACGCTCTTTCTGTTCTAGAGTGCGGTGCTCGAAGTATAGAGGTCGTGAGAGACACACAACTGCAGCAGTCTTTCGTCATTGCCAGTGGGTTGTGCCCAGTAACCAAACATATCTCTCAGCCGCTTCTCTTCTAAAGGAAAATGAACAAGCTGAGCATTCAAATTGCCGACGAGTATAATTATGTCTGAGTGTTTAGTATGCCTCAGAAGGTTCGTGAGGGCTTTGTAGAACGCATCTTTGGTAACATCCGAACAGCTGCTCGTTAGAACGTTCGTCGATATAACGAATACAACGCTTTTTTGACTTACATCGACAGATTTTAAGCGCTGTATTGAGTCTGCCAGCGCACAAGCGACTGTTCATTGGGATCCGGTCGAACAAACATTGTTCTGCCCTCGAACTTAGTGCGATTCCCACTCCCGTCTGACCACAAGAATCAGCTTCGCTATCATCACAAATCCGAAGAGATAAGCGCTTGGATCGACAGTTATAGGTGAGCTCACAAGGACAACGGCGCTGAAATCGCAGACTCGCGTTTCCGACACGTGGCTCCCATCAAGGTCCAGACTCGAGGAAATGTTTGCTAGAGCAGCTTACTCACCGACTTGTCGAAGAGTGCGGACATTGAGGGCGCCAATGCTTACCAGTTGCCTTGGTCTCGGAAAACAGTTGTATGGGAGGCAGAAAACTTGGAGGGGGGGTATGCGTGAAAGATGGAAGTCGCGATGGGTGAATAATGTCACTTTCAGGAGAACGATAACTTCCCGGCCGACTTAAGGTACACCACCCCGAGTCTCTCTGTGAGAAGGCAGGACACGGAGTTTTTCGGAACCCTACCCGGAGCCAGTGACTTAAGAGTGACCCAATTGGGAGTGAAGGGCTTGCCTAACACGAGGGCGCAGTGAATAAGACACTAGTGTCTGATTTTGTGTATTGCTGTGCGCAGTGGATGTACTGGAAGCTATAACAAGCTTCCGGGTGATACTGGAGGTATTTTTCAACCCCATTTTCCCTGTTTCGGAAGACACCAGCGTTGCAACTAATAGGTCTGCTATATGCCCATAGGATCATGCCTCGCTGTCTGAGCATTCGGTGGAGTACTGGGTGAGTAGGACGACATACTCTCTTCGACTCACTCAAGTGTTTAATCTCAGTGACAGAGTTGTAGCTTGCTGTAAAACTTTACTCAGGCCTGCAATTGGATCGTCAGCCTGAGGGTTGTACATAAAGATTCTAATCGTAGCTGTACTTTTTTGTGCTCTTCAATTTGCCTGTCGTTGAGTCTGGGCAACAATCTGAATGGACCTACGATGACATACTGAAAGGCACAAACAATCACAAAAATAATACATGATCGTTGTCATATCGGAACATGCAAAAGTAATCGTAAATATTCATCCCCCGCTTTCAGTGGGATTTGTATATATATTTTGAATCTACGCTGAAACACTCGAAAGGTTGTTTGGCTTATGTGAGTCGGCTGCTAAGTTGGTTGGAAAAACATGAGCCCTACTTCCACATACGTTCGGTTTTGAGAAGTCAGGACAACGGGAGAGATTCCTCAGGCACACAGAGTGCGCCACATTGACAGCACGAAAACAAATAATCGCGCAGTTTGCCCAGTTCCAAACGTACTAGGACGGTAGTCCAATGGCTTCGAGATAGGGTGTATGGTGCCTGCTTCCTCCCTTCCCGAGTGTTACAACTTAGAACCACGTTAAACTGCGAGCCCTGACACGAAGTCGGCCCAGAGTAGAGTGAGAACACGTGACGGCAATAAGGCGTAGCTTTATCGAACACGAGAATGACATCACAATAATGATGAGACAGATAAGACAAGCAGTCACCCTGTGGATTGTGTGGGTAACAGGATTGGTTCGTTCGGGGCCGGGGTGAGAGAGAGAGAGAGAGAGAGTGACACACACGCGTGCACAGGTAGACAGGTGACGTGCGGGCTACGGTAGGCGCGGATGCCACACTGAGCTATATCTTATAGCCACGGATCATGGGAGAATTCTGTTCACCAACTCTGAGGTACCCCATTTCTCGCTTCTCCGTTGTGCTCAGCATCATGGATGAATGCGACAGATTTCTGATCAACAATGCGACTGAGGTGACTATTCAGAAGAAATTGCCGCCACTTTTTGCACAATTTCTGTTATCATGTTAACTTCCTTTTCAACCGATAAACGATGCCTTTTACTTGGAGATGTCTTCCGGAGAAGACCATAGATAGGCCTGTGGTCTTAGTCGGGAGTAACCGTTAGATACATCTGCCTCAGTTGTTAGAAGTATTTGTAATGATCCAATCAACCGAGGAATAGTCAGCGAAGGGCTTACCAAAGTTGGAGTATTACAGCAACAGTAAATCAGACGCCACAGCGTATACGATAGCCAAGTGAAACGACTCACGTAAAAGCGTAAGGTCCGCAAGTGATCACCACATACAAAAGGAGGATGGCACCAATGGGTTGGAACTGTCGGCGTTGGAGACCAGTTTCCGCATTCCCTGTAGAGGCACACGTATGCGTTAGAATATCGCTGCTGTGCAAAGCTAACAGATTATGCAGTGCGGATAATTTTCTGGCAAACGCTTCCACTAAAATTGGGGACAATGCGTTGGAACTTCCTTCTAGTGTCTGAGTAGCACGTGGAGGCAAGACTGTGGGTGTGCCTTCGAGACAAAGCATGGGTCATATTGACGAAAACACGTACAGAAACAAATTGCGATGAAAAAATGCTGATTAGTTGTAAACTCCATATGCCGCCTCTTTGGTTGCGCCCACAATTTGTTTTGTGTTTTGTTTTAGACCGTGAAAGATGAGCTCCAGATTGTGCAATGGAGCTAACCCACTTGAATCACGAAATTTTTCAGGATCCCGCTTACTGTTCTTTTTGTGACCCGATTAACGAAGGGTTTGATTGTGCAGCGATGATCCGAAATAGATCCACATCTTCATATCGTAACATTGTCTATGCTAGCGAGAGCATCCCGTATTCTTCCACGCTTGAAAAGTAGACTCCTGTTTATCAATTTATAAAGACAGCGAGTTGACATACATTACGAGTTGTATGCATCTCATTTCTTCTCACCAGTCGATTTCTTTGGACGTAGGCAGCTCCGTTGATATGTTCCAGAAAAAATATGTCGAAATCGATACTGATTACCAAACATTTCAAAGGTGGTACGCTTTTCTTCTCTAGCGATGGCAATCTTATACCGAACGCGTGACTGGTCAAACGTGCTGAAGAGTTCGATACTTGCTATCTCCCCCACTGGCCCATCGATTTTTGGGTGCGGTTCAGGATTAGAGGCAAGTGCACTCTGGCAAGTGTAGAGCCCTTGCTTCCCTAATAGTTTGCATACGTCATTGGTAACATACGGTATGCAGTGCATAGGTCCGTTACTGTCTCGTTTGGCACTACTATTCATTCAGCTACAAACAGCTGGGTCTCCACGTGATCACTGGAACCTCTCGACGCTCCCCGGAATATTCCATCCATCAGCGAGTGCAGTTCGGCTCACATGGAAGTCGAAAGCAACTTCAAGAGGATCGCGAGGCACGGTGAACACAACGAGTCATCAAGGTAGAACAAGCTGCTGCTACTGGAACTCTCGAAAGCTATTACATCTCATCGAACCAACAGGCAGCAGAAAGTCAAGTTTGATCGAATTGACCGACGAAACCAATGATGACCCTATTTATAATCTGCAACAACACCTGGGAGGCTGCGCTGAGCACTTCCAACACCAAGTCAACTGGTCACTCATGCCATTGACTACGCCTCCGCACTCTGCCTGTGCTCATTGGTTTCTTCATCTTTCTTCGTCCTCGCAAATACAATTCCCACTTGAGACCCAAATCCTGGAACGTTGCAAGGCACCCAGCTCAGACGAACTCCATGCCAACCTTTTTGTAGGTGGAGGTCCAGCCTCAGTTACAGAGCTGACGGCTCTGTAACTTGATCAGTCAAGTCGCTCCAAATGACCGGGGTTTAGCTAACATCGTGCTCACGTACTTCGTGTGCAAATCACAAACAGATTGGATTAGTTTGATTTATATTGCGTCGATGTTGCTTGCAGTCGTAGAACTCGGTAGACTAGATGAAACGCGTGAACAGTATGTAAGTAGAAGGCAAACCGGATTTCGCCCTAGTCGTGGTTGCGTTGGTCATATTTCGAAAGGCTAACAGTCGTCTTTTCGGTCATCAGAGGGGCCTTTGATTCAATTCACTCGGATACACTTCGGAACCGTCTATCGGGGACGGAAGTGCCCGAGAATTACGTGGACACCCTGAAAGCAGCATACTGTCAGACCTCGGGCTGGCTTAAGGCTTATGGTAACGTATCACTGAGCTTTAGCATTTCAAGTGGGGTGCGACAAGACTGTCCAACCTCTCCATTTCTAGTCAACGTTGCAGTAGACGAGATCCTGGAGTGTACTCCGACAAACTACGAATATGATGGTGTGGATTTGCTCCCAGTTTGCATTCGACTTCGAGACATGGGGTGTGCAAATGATATCGCCCTAATCTGTGGGGCTTGCAGGAAACTCAGAACATCTTAGACAGCTTAGAGGCTTCAGTTCTTCATTTTGATATGATCTTTGCACCTACTTTGTGTAAGGTACTGATGCAAAGTTAGCAGAACTCCTCACCTGCTCTCACCCTTGGTGATGAGTCTTTGGAGGTAGTCGAGAAGTTTGTGTGCCTTAGGAGTTGTATCAGTGCTGACGGAATGTCTGATGAGATCGCAAATTGCATAGCGAAGACTCGGCTGGCGTTTGCCAGCTTACGCCGTGTGCGGTTTCGGCATGATGTCAGTCTTTCTGTGAAAGGCCGAGTGTATAATGCCACCTTCAGAGCAGTCCTGTTGTACGGCTCCGACACCTGGTCCGTTCGCGCGCAGGATGCTCACAGAACAGCTGTTTTTCACCACCCGTGTCTCCGAAGCATCAGTGGCGTATAGAGCGAGCACCATGTCAGCAATGACTACGTTCGCCGACGTGCCTTGCGGGCGGATAAACTCTGTCGACTTTCAAGCATATTGACCTCGTGTCGCAAGGTTCGTTGCCTTGTCTACAGCTTACGAATACCAACTCACCGGTAGACGCATCGTGCCTCGTTTGTGGGTGGTGGGTTGGGTTAGATGTTGTAGCCTTCTGGCTAGCACATGATTTGATTTCAGGGTATGAAAGCACTCATGGTATATTTTGTTTCATTAGGGCGCTGCCAGTTTCCTAACTGGGGTCCGAAGAACACTGAACACCTTTGTTTGAGCACGACCTCTCATATATTAAAGAATAGAGGTACGTGACGCCCGTGCTACGTATCTTCTTGTGCGTCGACGTTATTTTTCCCTCTCTATGCGTCCTTCGCTATTTTTACCTAGCGCAATACTTTTTCTTCTGATTTTAGGAGCGCTTTTGCCAAGTTATATGGTTTCCACTGGTTATATATAGGTATTGCTTTTTGAGATCGGGTTATTTCCTAAACTAACGAGTAGTTATCGACAACCGTCCGCCTGCTGGGGATGTTTACAGGTATCGTCCCCCTGTGCCTTTCCTGGTGACCTCTAAGGTCCCGTACTGTTCCCATCGAGAAATTTTGGACCTATGTTCAAATGACAAACCCCTATCATTTTCAATGTTATTTGGACTTCATATCATTGGGTTTTTGTCGGACCCTAGGTGTTTGAACGGTGATGATGATTTCCCGTGCTGTGCAACTGCTTCGCAAATGATGGGTAGTGGTTTGTTTCCTTCGAAAGGTGTCTAGATTTTATCGTGTTACTTGCGAACATCGCTACCTAAGAACTTGTCAGCACATTGGCCAGAGGGGTAAAAATGTATTTATACTTAAGTTGAACAATACAATGTTCCTAACCTGACCTCAATGTGCACATGGCTGCAACAATAATTTTCCTAAAGGGGCTGTCGGTGTTCCGTTGGTTTTATTGTATCGGGCTCGGAAATATAGCTCTAGGAGCTCCAATTGTCTGAGGGTTTGGCGGTGGACTCCGTTGGCACACACGTTTGTGACGGCGTATGCAGCTGTTGTTGGCAGCGGATGTAGTTGTTGAGAACACTGGCGGATACCTGATGGCAGAAACATGTTTGACAATTAAGCATAACTTGCAGACTCACATGTATTATGTCTTTCAATTGCCGTAATAGGCCAATCCCAAAATCTAACGCCCTAACGTTGTCTGATTGTGCTGTACATGGGTGTTCACATCGTGTTCGAATACACAAGAGTGAACATTCTTTTCAGACATTCGCGTTAACCAACCGTTTTGTTCATGAGAATTAAGGTGAGTCTACTTAGGTGGGCCCGTTTATTGAATGTGCTCGTTGAAGATGTGGCTTTTTGGTCTGATAGTCGGTACGTAGGCTAAGAAATGTTTTACTCGAAAGTGTTCATGTACGCTTGCCTTTCAAGTCTCGGACCTGCGACTGCAGCGCCGTTGTGCGTTCAGATTGACAAATAGAGCGTTCAACTGCTACACGACCTTCTGGTGTGTTCATGCCTTTTAATACCAAGGAAGGATATCTTGAGATCTGTTTCTGTGTGGATTTTGCTATTTAATTCACGTAATATCTCTGGACGTAGCTAGTTTTTGTTACTTAGGTCCATTCTCGTCCTTTTTTTTTCTTCTCTCTTCCTATACATGTTTATTCTCTCTTCGTGTTTGTGTGGCAATTAAGCGTCAACGTGAACCGCTGATCTGTTGCTATCCATGATGTTGATGACGTTTTTAAACTCGCCAACCGAATTGTAGTAGGTCACATTTAGTCCATTTTGCTCAACATCATTTATAACTGACCGAAAGTGCCGATTCTATACTGTGACGAGGAGTGTTTAATTTGGCAGAAACTATCAAACTTATCCGGCTTGCCTATTTAACACTATAACAATCAAGCAGGTTTTGCCCCTAGACCACTCACTTGTTCAAGGTCAGTCAACTTACTTTTCTTACATATTTACACCTAGTCTACACACCGTTAATAAACTGCCCTCCAGACATTTACAAGGATATACTTTTTGTCACATAGTGTGGTGTTTGATGAATTCCAGTTAAGCATCATGACGGAAACTCACTCGGGAGATGGACAACAGTGCATCACGCAAGACGTTCTTGTCCGCCGACGCCCACCGTAATAAGCATCACGCGTCACTAACCTTAGTGAGCAGACACTCTCCACGATGCACAGTCAACCAGATTTTCGATGAGCTTGGTTGAAACTGTCTACTCCATCATCTATCTGCCCTCTATATGGTCCTAACCTACACCGTACCTTCTGGCTATCATCTCTTTTGTGTGCATTTCGACCATATGTGGCTAAGTTCTGCACGTGAGAACGTCATCGTGTGGTTAGCAAACTTTTCAAGTAATCGCGTACAGTCCGTTGACTAGTCGGTCGTAAGGTCTGAAATTAGGCTCACAAAACTAAGAATTACTAATCGTCTCATTATGGCAAACAATTGATCACCGTCATCGAATGGCTTGTCTACTTTTTTCCGTTCTCTAACAGTGTCATCAGTGTTGTTGTGATGACTTTGGAGGCTCCTTTTTGCTGCACCATGATTCCGCAGTTGCACAAAGTGAGCGAATTCACGGAAAAACGATCTGCTCTCCAACGGGTCATATTCTATGCGATGTGAGTTGTTTGCAAGCAACAATTCTGATTAACCTACCCTCTGTTTGCAGTTGCACTATATTACCAATCTGTATGTGTTTTGGACTTTCTACCATTTTTGCCGCATTGGCCCTGGGTGGGTCTTGTGCGTTTCACATTTGGATGCTGGTTCGTGACAGGTAAGTCTCTCTTCCGAATCAACCAGTAGCCATTGTTTTAATTTCTCTGCGTATTTCATCCATGCACACTCCTTGTTGTTATTTCCTTTGGTTCTGTGCTTCATTTCTTGGCTGCTGATTCCTCTCCGGCGATGTGAGCACAATCATCAGCACTAACGGTCCCCCATTAGCAGTTCGTATAAACGCTGAGTGACCATACAGTCATGAAATAAATTACTCTGTTGCAGTAGGCTAAACATTTTTACTCTTCAGACACCTTTGTTCAAAACTCAAAAGTTCGAGATTAGGGTCTCCGTGTTCACTGTTCTCCACTGAGTTGTAAATGAAAGTGGTTCATGACGATCATAGTTGTCTATCTCAATTACCTCAACACAAATTGGGATGAGTGCACACACAATATTACGACTATCCGGTGCATATTTCCATGGACATTTGGTGCAATGAGAGAACGTCATCCACGGTAGCGGGGCGACGTACTGTATAAGTCAGTTGATTGTATACCACACCGAAACCAGCAACAGTTGATTAAAATAACGGAACAGCTAACCAACTACGCGGTTAGGAACTGTTATGACCATCGTTTGCGCTTAGTAACGTGTACAGATGTCGCCTGCTAGAATAGGTTTTTCGCGATCTGAGTTTTTCTCGTTCAACAGCTATTCGGTATCTCAGGCTGAGGAACCAATCAACCGGTCTATTCATTCATGTGGCAAGGTGCCTTCTAAGACGCTCGGAACAATTAGTTCCGTCATTCGTTTGGAAACAAATCACAAAGCAAAATTTCTTAGATGGTATAATTTCTTGCACTCACGTTAGCCACAAACGTACGCTCTGTAATGCGCATCAAACCGAACGTAACAACGAACAGAATCTAGATAATAAAACGTGAGATCAAAGTCAATCAAAACCAAGGCAACTTCAACACTACAGCAAAGTTAGTTACGCTTGCACACGTGAGCCCGGTTTTAGTCGTATGATTAAAAGAGTTCCGAGCAGTTTCTATAGACGCCATCTGTGGCGCTGAGAAGACGTTCGGTTGTCGCTAAAAAGGGGGGCTATATAATGCCTACGTACGTTCTGTTTGGCTCCATGGTTCGGAAACCTGACCTGTTCGCAATGAAGAGGTCAATCGACTTGTGTTTGACCATCGTTGTCTCCTCCAATTAGCCCACATTAACTGGACTGATCGCGTAACCAACACGGCCGTTCGCCGGCACGTATGCCGCAACGCTCGGGATGCGTGATCAATTTGGTAACAACTCACGTTACACGGCCTGCGTTGGTTGGGCCATCTGCTCCGTACACCATCTGATCGTTTGCTGTACCGGGCACTCCATACTGAGACCACCAACAGTTGGATGAAACCATGTGGTGGTCGTGAGTTGCGAAATTCCAGACTGCTCCATTGAGCAAGTTGGGTAGGTGTCGCCTGTCTGGCTGGTGTCCACCACGATCATTTAAATTGTCGGTTAGAAACGCCACCCGAGGTGACAGTGTATCGCAGTCAATGGCCGTACCTACATCTATACCATTCCTAGTTCTCCCGTTCAGTTTCTCTTTTTTTATTACGTTTCAACCTTCTAAGTAACGTTTTTCTTCGGGATATTCTACGTCACAGTATCTTCTGGTCAAGGTCCTAGCTGCAATGATGATAGTGAGACGGGAGCTTTGTTTCTGTAACAGCACTGTGAAGCAATTATACAGGTCTATGTTATGCCCACTCCTCATTAATTAACGACTGATGGATGTTACAGGGAATCAGTCGCAAGCTAGATTTTCATTTACTGCCTCGAAATTTTTTCATCTAGTCACTTAAAAATTATGCTCTGTCATTCAGATGGTCAAATTGAACACACCATGCACCATAGGAGCCTTTATTTGTTACGCTGTTGGATAGACATAATGTGCTCTTCGAACAAACCTGCCGGAACCCAAATGCGGAGTTCATACAAAAATCACCGTGTTCATCAATTCAATTGTAACTGTGATACCAGCTATTTGAAAACAACGGGGAAGAATTTAACCACCATCGGTCGCTGATCATTTGATAGAAAGCGGGCATAACATAGACACACTCAAAAAATTTAGTTTTTTCGTTGTTCTGACTTACTGTGATTCGTTCGGTTTAATTTCTGTGTGATGTGAGCCCAGGGAATGACATCATCTCGCAGTTCTTTCTTTCTGTTTTGTTTCCGGTTTGATGAAGGAGACTAACTGGTCCAAGTTTCTTACAACAGTTTGATTGCCCCCTCAACGTGAATTATGGAGTAACCGTTAAAACTAAAAACCTCAAGGTTCTACACAAGTGTTTTATAGATAGAATGTTTCCACTATAATACGACATATCTTTTAAGTGTTTATTTAAAAGCCTCTTCTGACATCGCAGTGCGTCGCAATTAATACCATGTCTTCATCTACACTCTCTACATCTCTCCGTATTTTTGCGATTTTCTCGTTTGGGATAAAAATTTTACCCCATAATTTCTGTTTTCATTGCCATAGCGAATGACTTCCTGTTTCCCAGTACCTGACCGCACGAAAAACCGTTTATGCATATGTGCGGGCAATCGGGTGCCTCTTGTAACGTGGTTTGTTCTGATGTCTTGACTACCAAATATGACCGTTTCATTTGATTTGCTTCGCTTCTGGTCGGCCATGTGTGGTAATCATTTCGTCCCATAAATTTCGAACCTATATGCCTAATTTTGGCTCATCTTTCAAATAAGCTGTGTTGCCGCGTCTCCTCTCCTTCTCGGTTTTGGGTCAAACAACCGGGCGCGTAATCAAGGAAACGATCCAATAGGCAGATTCCTAAATACAGTGTCCTATGGTTAATCGATTTCTAGTCGTTAAACTTAGTTTGAGGTGCTGGAATTGGTAGACAGCTGACTAGAGCTGTTGGTCAATCTACCATGTTTGGATGCATGAGGTCGTGCCATTTGCCTCCGGGGCTACTATTCGTGTCTTTTGGTCGCAGTCCAACAATTTCTTTTAATTTTGTTCTAGTCAGACTGAGCTGGTGTCAACCCGTAACAAACCAAGGCCAATGGATCACATTCGCCCCTCATCACTTAAATTTCATGGCCATTCTAGGCTCTAAATGGAGACTTTGTTCGCTATAACGACTAATCTGGTTCGGCAACGTAAATTTCGCCTTTATGTATGAAGGATGGATGTGTTGCGGTCGGTTTCAAATCCGGCTCGGTAAAGTGATAGCTAACACCTAAATTTACTCCTTTCCCCCTATGTAAACCTGGACTGCTGTTCAGTAGTTGGACCCCTGTAATAAATGTTGACTTATTGCCGTCGAGGGCGACGTTGATGTATACAGCGTGAGTTCCGTTTACTCGTTCTGCTTTCGCTAGTTCAAATCTCCCTACTGAACTGTTCCTTCACCACCTTTCAGTTCGGAGGCCATTTCTGACAATAGGGCTGTAGAGTCTGTTTGCTTCCCTTTTTCCTTCCGTTCCATGGGTACTTTTACGTATGTGCATGCATTAATGTATGTCTGTATGTTGCTACCAGCGATCACTTTTAATGCAAACCGATAAGTAGTCTTTTCACATCGATCTATGTCATTTATCTGTGAAATGTGTTCAGCAAATTGTTGAACCCTGTACTACCGCCTGTTTGCAAGGTTCTTGTGTACTGCAGATCAGCATTCGAATGATCTTACTACACCCATTCTGTGGGTAGATGAGTAGATCTGTGTGTCTCGTGTCCAATTTCCTCGTTCAGGTGTGTGCGCGGCTATTATACTGTTATGTCCGACTTGCTCAATGTAGGTTGTCCTCACGCTGTTTAACCAAAAGAAAATCAATGCATATTGGCCAATGAACTTCTGCTGGGAAACTTAACAACCTTTTTCGAGTTAAACATTTGATACGGTCGGCGTGCTACTTTATCCATAATTCGACCAAAAGGTATAATGGTTTCATCACGCTTGTCTCAATAGAGACTTGATAGTTGTGTTGATGTTTTATCATGGAGTACGATTATTCTCGGTGTCCATGTTTTGGACTACAGAGTAGTGACGTAGCAGGAGCCACGATGCTATGGCTACCAGTGATTGTTTGATAGGTTCATGCACCGTGTGGGTATGCTGTAATCTAGGGTCTCTTGTTGATATGCAAAGCCTTTTGAGATGATGGGTAAAAAAACGTAATGTCACTGCATCGTCAACGGGCATACGTCGATTCCTAGTTGCCGGCGATAAATTCACTGGGCTTTGTTGACATTGTCGTTAGTTGTCCCCGGTTACTTACTTCTTAAACAGTCCCCTTACTTGCACAGAAGCCTTTGTCGCGTTTAACCAGCTCTGATGATTTTTCGGTATCGGATGGTAGATCGAAGTAGTGCAACAAACAGTTCCGTTGTGTAGTCTTTGAGAATGATGTGGATGATACCTTGTTAGATCACGTCAGATTTCTGCGTCCTTCTGCGCGGGACCTCTCATATTGTTTAACACGTGGAAGCAAGGCCTGACTCATCTTTAAAACGTTGATGCAAATCGAATGTGTGATTGATGACCTGTAATCTTTTTACCACCGTTTTTCAAAGTGTTAACTGTGACCCTTGAATATATATCGGCTGTCTTGTTGAGCATGCCTTTGTTTAAAGCCAAATTACTGACTTCTCTTCCTCACTGGTTCCTCTTTTCTGATGCGCCTGATTCGATCAGCGTTGACTCCCTGTTTCCCTGTGTGAAATGGCTGAGTTTTTGTGGGAGTTTATCCCCGGACAGAACTGTGGTAGAAGTGCCGCGCTTGAATACTTCAAATGTATTTTCTTGGTTTTCACGGAAGCCATTCAGTTGAACTTTAAAGGGTTTGCAGACAGACAAATGGATTGAGTAGCTATGGGTAGTTCGCTGAGTCCAACCTCAGTGGGCATGTTCTTGAGGATGGTTAGGTAGTAAGTCCCAGAGAATATCGCCAAGGCCTTATTGTACGAACGATGCATCGATGGTGGTTTTTACTGTCATTAACTATTTGGTTTCTCAAACATATTTACTTTTTTTCTGACCCATGCTTGTCTTACGAAGTTAATTCGAACAACAGCTGAGCCCTTTTCGATGTACCCATTATTGGACGGTGTGAGATATGTTATAGCGTTCAGTTCGTCATAAAACAATATAGGAATGGTCAATGGCTTCACTTCTAGTTTCATCCTGATTACATACAAAATTGGTTCGGTCACAACCCCGTTTCATGTAACCAGGCCTGTCCGCTGCGATTATACAATGCGAGCAAAGTAATTGGGGCCAGATAAAGACAAAGGCAGTGCTGGAAACCTCATGGAAACCACCAGTAACAACAATGACAAGGTAAACAATATCACTGAATCAAGGGGCTCAAAAGATGTATTTCTCTTTTTGAATCTGACAAACGGTTTCGGATGACATTTATGATCTGTCATAGCTGTTATGTATGGGAATGTACTGTGCCGCGTAGTTCACGCTACCAAAGGACCAGTTCTCCCCAGTCATGATCGCGGTTTGTTTACCATATTGTATACCAGCTCACTTGCAGTTGCCGTGACATTCACTTAGACAGGGCAGATTAACGACTGTCCCAGGGGATCACAGGGCGCATCCCGAAATTACAGAATCATTTGGTGACGCAACAATCCCGAACTAATGAGTCGGCTGCTCGAAACCCCACCTTAACGATTACCAAGTGCTTCCTCACTGAATCGACTCGCTTATCTCATTCATACTACAGTTACTTCAACGGAACTCTTCAACAAAACTGTGAGATCCCGGACCCACCGACCGGCGTTATGTGCACAAAATTGGTTGAGACGACTCATCGAGCTGACGTAATGTTGTTTACACGACAATTGATGTGAACGTATGCTTGTCTAATTGTCTGCCTCTGTTTGTCTGATGTGCATAACCATGTTTTACCTTTACGACTGTTGAGAGCCAGTGAAATGTCAACTTATCGCAATATTATGTTCCGTCTGCCCTGATGATGGCAGTATTCGATATGTAAAAAAATCACTTTCCCTCAAAAAAGTTTGAACAGAGGAGTCGAACAGTTTTTTGCACTATATACCCGTCGAGCAAAGCGGAACGGCAAGTACGCAGTGGGGTCAACGCATGCATTTCAGTTTGGGTCCACAAAACGATGGTGGATATCACAATGTTTCAGTAAGGTCAGAACGCGTACAAGTCACAAGCAACCGATGTCATCGATTGCTTGACGCTTGTTGACACACCAACCTCAGTCGAACCTAGCGGAAGCCTTTGGAATATGTGATGCGACAAAAATCGATGGTTCCTACTGCTCGCATTGTGCAAAGATCTGTTTCTAATATCTTTGCTCAAATACTAGACGTATTTATCATTGGACAGAAGATGACCAGATGAGGTGGTAAGCGTGGCATAAAATACTGGACTACTTTTTTATATATACAATAATGAATGGGTGAAACTTGCAACAAATCTGGCTTTGAAATTGATTTTTTAACTTCGTACATAAGTCTTGCCTTTCATTTACCACAAACTCAGTGATTGTTTGATATCTTTAATATCGTCATAGGCCTAAACTCTTTGATTGTAGATCACCGCTGTTATTCTGGAGCTTTCCACAAACGCACGGTCAAAATTAACTAGGTTGTTTGCTACTGATCTTTAATCCCTTTCAACGGACACGCGGTTGTGGAATGACTTGACATTACATGTGAAGCAAACGTGTGAAATGGTATTATCAATTCAACGTGGACATAAACGGGTTAGCCCTTCCAGGCCTCATAAGTTTGAATAGAAACACCATTCAAATCCTTCGGTTCCAAAGATTGCTGGTAGATTTGATTTATCTTATGGTTGTGGCATAAATTGCTACTTGTCAGCCTTGCTATTTTCTACGTGTGTTTGAAGTTTGGGGTGCAGGTTAAATGGTCCCGAGTAACCGTTGTTTCGGCGGCGGGAACTATGTGTCTACGATGTATACGCTATACAAGGTGAACAGTAGTGCCAGGTACTGTTCAGCACTGGTATCAGTAACGTGATAGAAGACTGTCCACTCTTCTCTCAGAATGTCTATGTGGATTTTCTACGCATTATGAGCTGAGGACAGGGTATGTCTGCTTGTCTCGTTTCAAGCGCTAATAGGATATTGCACCATTCACAGCGAGATTGGAACTTGACATGGTGATGGCTTACGCGTCTCGATGATCTACTGGGCTAAACTTGGCGAGGATGTGCTGATCACACCGATAGGGTCACTCATACCAGGCCAACAATAGTTGTAGGTCTTTCATATTGGGAGTTAGAAGGAAGTCGGCGTCTCCTTCCGGAAAAAGCACTAATTTTGGCACACCGCCACTCTTTCGCCTTTGAGTCAAAGAGTGGTTATGTACCCTAACCATCCTCCTGTTTGGTTCTTAACGTGCGGCAGTATCTCGGTCCACACATGGCCGTGATTGCTGACAACACCGTCAATTTCATGCTGCATCGGCCGTCTGGTGGTATAAACGGGGTGACAGTATCTGTTGCATACAGCAGGATGGGTAGGTGAAAAGATGCTAACGCTGAACCCTTCCCCAACCTTCTCTAAAACGTAGCTCTTAGACCCCTCTCGACACCCATTTCTAATAATTACTCTACACGTGACAAAATGGATATACCTGACCATAGTAACACTGTATCGGTAAGTCCTTTCTCTTACTATCGAGCCTCTGGCCTCCCTCGTTCCTTGCTTGGGCTCAGAATATGAACTTAGAATGTTAAACTTAGGATGTGCCTTCAACGTTCGCACTCGCCGCTCCCACACGAACGTTAGAATCGTTGCGAGTCGATGCTTGTCGAATTTAAGAGACTAAAATCCAGGATGTTAGTTAACATGTAGAAGTGGCAGCACCCACACTTTTTATCCGATACTGGTTGTACACTCCGGGTTATTCCGTGGCCGCCGCTACCGGTCAGGCTGGAGTATGTCTGGCTCTCAGTACGACGGCCATAGCCGCATTGGTAGATAGGGTTGCCGTCAGCTTGACAGTTTTTTGTTATGGATAGCTCTAGAAGCAACACCTTCAGAAATCCTTTCACTGTGTCTGCTTATGCTCCAACTGTCTGTGGCGAGGCGGGCGTTGAGGACGACTTTTACTTAGGTCTGGTCACTCTCCTTGGTGCGACACGTGGTTCTGATATAGTCGTTCTGGTCGGGGACATGAACGCCCAGGTCGGCCGTCTTTGTGAGGTGTAGTTTCGTATATTTGTGAGGTTTGAGATAGCACCACACGGGTTGGATAGTGGCTGGTGATTGTTGTAACTTTGTGCTGAGCATGAGCTATTCTTAGCCTGCACTAGTTTTCAGGCATCGTGTGCGCCATTGGTATACTTGGCGTCCTCCTTCTCCGAATCAGGCCCATTCTCAGATAGACCACACAGGTGTTAGTTATAGATGGTGGTCATTATCATTGGAGCACGTACTTGGTCTCAGACCGTGTGTTGGTAAGTTTTCGCTCTGTTCTTACTGTTGATGGTTAACGACCTCATTGACAGCAATGACTGGCTGTTGGGGTAACTTGCTATACTGTCGGTAAATCATAGGTACCGAATTAGCCTGGAGTTGTTGGATGTCAGACGGAATATTCCTGTTGGGATTTGTACGACTAGTTCAGGGGTGGTGTTAATGTGAAACTGAAGTGTAGCCTGATCGCCGATCGTGAGGCTTGGTTAATGTAGAGAGTTAAGGAAGTGGAGACCGCTTCGGCTTCGGCGTGTACTGGTAGACTGTGAGCTTCTCCGTGCTATTGGTCCAAGGTGACCGCCTGTCAGTACAGTCAGTGAGGTAGATGGCACACTCATCCATAACAAGTCCAGAAGGTTAGAGTGCTAAATGGAACAGTTCGATGGTCGGTTTGGCTGGCTCCCTACTTGTACTGTGTTACCGCTACTGACTTACATTATATTGGTCGATATAGTTAGGACCACCCTCTAAAACTGATGTCCGCAGTTGGATTCTGGTTCTAAAGCATAATGGGGCTGCTGGTCTAGATCTCATGCGGGCCTTTTTTAAAGAGGGTGGGGAGATACTAGTTAAGGCCCTGACTCAGTTGTTTTCACTTGTGTGGGCAACGGAGAACATTGCTCTTTGCTGCGATCCTTCGGTGATAAGATGTTCGAGACTGTTGCAAACACTCTAGGGGATTTGGTTTGATCTGGGCGGTTCCTACTGTTCTGGCATCCACTGCATTTGGTTGATTTACTGCTGCTGCGGATAGATGTTAGTGGAGAATAGATGGGGTTCCGTCCTGGACGGGGATGTATTGATCAAATTTTTACTGTTTACTAAATTGTATATTAGCGTTACATGTACCGCCGTCCAGGAATTGCCGCAGTTAGATTTTCCTATTTGATTCGCGCTTCTCCAGGACGAAGGTGATGCTTACCAGGCTGTCACTTCTGGAAACAGCGAAATCCCTCCTTGATGGCTCACATGAGTGTGTATTAGATGATTATGAAAGTTGTGTTGCTAGTGTTGGCTGCTAGCAGTAATTGCTCAGAAGAGAACGTAATCGGTCTTGAAGTGTTCGCATGTCCTTGTTCTATCGCACGCATCGGATGCTCGCGTCTAAGTAACGTTTAACTGAGGGGAGATACTCCATTTCGGAGGTCGAACTAGTTCGAGAACACACAGCAGTGATATGGTTGACTGGCGCGAGGTGCGTGGTGGACTTTTGATCATTCTCAAAGTCTACAACTGGAGTCATGATGGTTAGCTTATTAGGTTCAATGATGTTAGCTTTTTGTTTGCTCGAATTGTCTCCGAACGTGCATAATTATTAGGTCGGAGCTGTGAAGTCACAGGAAGGCTAGTCTCCTGATAACTCGCCTGCGCATTTTCATAGTGTGCTTGTTTCGGTGTTAGTTGTTTAGGCATTTTGTGGATTGTGTCCCTATCCTTCTTTTGGATTATTTCCAGTCTGATGTGCGTCTTCTGCTAACTGGACGACGTCGTTGTAACCCACTCGTTTATAGCCGTCGATGCTGATGACAAAGTCGCATTACAGTTTGTGGCAGTGTCAGTTGGTCACGTGTGATCGGACTCAGCGAAAATGTTTAGGTGTGGCTTCGATCGTTTAACATTTGTCAGTTTTCTAGGACATACATTCCAGCAAATAATAACAATAGCGCGGTTGTTTTGAAGTGAAATGCGTATCACATTGTGTCAGTCGCACTTGACTGTGAACTTAGTTGACAACCTTACATTGATTGGCCTGTTCTGTTAGCACATGTGACCCACTATATAGGTTCTTCTGCTGACTGTCAAACCGAAGGTCCTAGTGTGGTGGATACTCAGGCTGGAGGTGTGGGTATTCCAACACTCGGCGGAATACGTCGACGCGGGGGCGACCGGATGAGTCATCGCTCGACTGGATGGGACCAACGAGCGAGACATGATAGGGAACGAAGAAGGGACGACGAGATCGGAGGCGCGATTATTCCAACATTCGGAGGAATTTTGCGAAGCGGTCGTGGACTACGTTCAGAAGGCAGCGGAGCTAGATGGAGGAGAACAAGAGCGACCGGACGAGCCATCGCTCAACAAAATCGGACCAACGGGCGAAAAAGATTGGCAGTCAGAAAACCCCCCGATAGACAGCGCCGATCACGCACATTATCCGGGCAGAAGTGTACACGATGCGTGAGCGGAAACCTGGGGGTGTTGTGGTCCGGAATGATGACTAATAAACGCGAGCGCGCGTGTGGCATGAGGACTAGCGTATTGGACAATAAAGATTGTGCTTTATTGGACGCCTTCTCGCTACACTAGGCTTGATTCTTACCTGACTTGTGAGCGATCGGTTTTTTGCTTGACTGACTAATGTTCTCACAGCATTGTGTATATGTGGAAGTTTAACCAATTCAAGTGGTTGATTTTAACAAAGATACCATCCCAATTGAACGATAGTGCTTTGCTTGAAGACGTGTCCTCTGAATCTGTTAAGCATGCATTGCTGTTAATGGCATTCGGAACACCAATAAAGCGAATGATAATTCTCATGACCTGTTGCTTTATCAGAACGGTTTATTTAGCGTGTGCTGTCTACCGGAAACTTGTCCGTTCAGCATTTGGCATCACATCAGCCATCTCTAGAGGCTTCACAAACAACTGGTGCTCGAAATCGCCACTTTGACTGCGAATCGGTTTGACTCGTTTTTACTTCCTCTCCACGTTATCTTTTCATGGTGGTCTAGCTTAGACAGTGTGAGCTGGAGCGTTGGTCGCTTCAGATACAGCTGCACTGCGCGACAAACTTATGTGGCTACTCCATCTTTTGACGTCATCCTCGTTAAACAGCTAACAACAGCCGAAGCTGATATGCTGCTCCTAGGCCGATGCCAGCTCCAAATGTTAGCTGACCGCACAGATGTCATACTTTGATAACCGGTTGTGCCTGTTCAACTCATGGTTATTGCAGTTACCATGCTACACTATCACCGGTACAGGTATGTACTGATTACGCCAAGTGACGAGCAATTAATTTTACAGTTGCTCTACCTACGTTGTACCATGAAAACTTGAAATGACCGATTTGGAAAGAAGGATAGTTTCAGCATTTCAGTGCCCGTAGCCACACATCATGCGAAGAAATAGATGTGCCCTCATTACAGTCTAACTGGGGCTGTTATTCTGCTTACAATGGTCATTCCTGTAATTTGAAAATGCGGTAAACGCCAGAAGGTAGGCCAGATTTTGTATGTGAGCGTTAGCAGCTTGATTTCCATCTGACATTTACACTAAACAAGCTGGAAATTCCTCTATACGACCGACAAACATATATGGATTGGAGCGCACTTCATGTTTCCATGTCGGCACTATAGCCTTCATGAGTCTCTTCCGTCAGTGAAGCAAACAGAATGTCACTGATAACATGCACAATCCCGAGGTGCTGTATTTACTGCTTATCTAGCCAAGTGATTTTACTGATTTTCTTTTCTTTGAATCACGGAATGTTGTTTTACGTTCATTGTACAGTTCTTGTAAAAACATTGGGTCCTTATATCGAGATACCTAAATCTCGTTTTGGTCAAGCTGTCCGCTGTCTGTTCCATTTTGCATGTACGAGGTTCTTTAGGTCTTTTCGAATGACAATAACGTTTTTTGGAACTCTGGATTATTTTGACAATCTCGTGTGCTTGAGTGCATATGCGGGAAAGCTAAACAACTCTCTATTTGCAAATCGGTCGGTTAACCTCCTCGTGGACTGGACATTTACAAAATGAAGTGCTCGTCACGTTGGACTTAATCACGTGTGAGTTATTTCACGCCTAAGCCAATGACATTGCCCCCGGTCAGCCGTAAATCTGATTAACTAATGTCTCATATCCGTACAGGCTATTATATACTGAGACTACCAACATTTGGGTGAATCCATGTGGTAGTCAAGTAACAACGTGATGATGAATTATGAAGACTCTGACTGTTCCATTGAGCAAAGTCGGTAGGTGTCACCTGCCTGGCTGAATTTCTCGCGATCACTCAAATCGCCGGTTGTAAATGCTATCTGAGATGGTGGTTTGCCACAGTCAATGGCATCTATACCATTTCTGGTTCTTCCGTCTAGTTTTTTTTTTATTGCGTTTCAACCTTCTAAGTAGCGTTATCCTTTGAGATATTCTACGTGATTGCTAAGGTGAACGACGGATAGAGCAACAGTAGCTTCTGGTCAGATTTATGACTGTTGTGATTATGATTGTTCTCAAATCACCGGATTTAACATTGAGCAATACACCAACCTGAAGGCAGCGTGATGGCTTGGGTCGACCTTTTGTTTCTGCTGCGTCCAATTTTCGTTCTTTTAAGTGTATTTTCTTCTCTATGAATACGGTTCAAAGCAAGTCCTAATAGCATTTCCTCCTTAGCTGTGAAGCCGTTGTTGCTGACTAATTACGGAAGAAATTGTTGCCAAAAGCTGTGTACTTTTGTCGCGGGGTGTTGAAATGCTTGAACTATTTGCAATATGTTGTTTTGTAGGTTTCTTACGTTGTGGGATTGCTGAAGCATTTCAGGTGTGTTTGCTGAATACACACATTCTTTTACTTTTGTCTAAACAGACATTCCGCGCTGATTATCTGAAAACGTTTGCTATTTATCTTCGACTTTCACCTTGTTTATAACCGTATTAGTATACTTCTGAACCTAATGATTGTAATCTCTATGACCGCCCTCTGGATTCACTGGTTTTATTTTAAACCATTTTCGATCACTCTCTAAAGACTTTACACAGCTTCACAATTTTGGTTGTTCCTTACTCGTTTATCTGGACATCTCTTCGATTCACATTGGAAATGACAGTGACTTATTATTTTGCACATTTTCTTGAGTAAAGTATAAGATTCGCCTTTCTTTACCATCGTCTTGACGTTTCCGGGGATCTTGGAATCGTTCTGTTTATCAGACCATCTCAGCTGACGTTATTCAGTTCACGGACGACTACGCGTAGACCACTGATGGACCTGAATTTGCTCGACCAGAATCCAAAAAACTGTATGGTGGATTGTCTGTGGAGGGCTGTGTAACACTTTTAACCGTAAGAACGCGATACGGTCTCGTGACTGCCCACTTTAAATGCTTGTACCGTTTTACCAAAACAAGGGTGATTTGGTCAGAAAAGTACAAGATAGTTGTGGACCGTGACCGCTGGTTTGTTGTCTACCCCCAGCTGAATACCACATGATTCTACTGTAAGTTTTACTGACTGTCGTTCCTCTGCAAACGTGCATTTTTCGTATGATGAGGCTTCCGATACGAAGACCACTTGTCTGGCATTTTTCTTTTCACAGTTTCCACTCGCACACTCAGCTCAGAATGCAAAGCAAGTAACCGGTATTCTAACCTTGTTCAACTGTCCGTCGATTTGTTGTTTAGTGACAGAATACAAACTTTTCCATTAGGAGACGAATTTGGGCATGATTTGGGTAAACTACGCTGGCGAAAATTGAGCCTTAATCAGTGTAAAATCAGGGTCAAAACGGATGATACATTCGATCTCGGACCGTTAGTTTTTTGCACCGATGTACCGCATACAATATACTGCCTGTTTGAATTATTCTAGTGATCACAAAGTTCAATACTAACGCATAACATCATAATCCTATATGTATAGGTATATATAGGTATAATGAAACATAATAGTGAACATCGAGTGATGGCATTGATAAACAGATTGGGAATAACACAACGTTTCGAGCAAGTTGTAATACTCTACGTTTCAACCACCTCGGGTGGCCTTCCTCNCTACATTTGGTGCGGATATCTTACAATCGAGTGATGGCATTTTTTTAACATTCCAATTGCCATCTCTCTCAAGTGTATGGTACACCGGTGCGTTGGTCGAAATAAAATGTACTGTTAACAAATAACTGGATCATGTTGATAACGTTCATCACCTGCGCTATTGATCGCCGTGATTGCGCGCGTGAATAGAACATTCAATTGGAAGCTTTGTTGGATTGATGCAATGTCAAAGTTATAGTGAGACGTTAATCATGCACCTGTTGGGACTGTCGTGCGACAGACTATCGACATATTGACAGTTCGCAGTAGTTCAGTGTTGTCGGCGCTTCATCACCAACCGTACGATCGTCAGTTCAGTTTCGTTCGCTTTAGCTTGTCCATGGGTTTTGACAACACGATGGTTTCCATCCCAAATGTTACCTGGTGTTACACGGCTGCGGCTGTGAACACCTCGTGGTGTACAAACTACAACTTGACCTTATGTTAACAAATGACGTTTGAGATTACTGAGTTTCACTGACTACGAGGGCCCCCAAACGGTTATGAGAAATTTATCTGACTACGTGTTTAACTTCTATCCACTTCCGGACGTCATATATCAAAGTAGTCATATCTACTGCTGTTGAACCCGCACTCGCTGGCTTGTGTTTCTTTTCTCTCGTATTGTTTAACACTCCCATACTCATTTCTTGTGCTCGTAACAATCATGCAGCTTGTCGATCACTTAGTTATCAACTTTAATTCAACTGGTCTGCTTATGGACCCATAAGTGCTTGATAGTCCGTACTCATTAATTTACCGTTTAGTTGACTCGACGGAGGTTGTGACTGCCTATTTGAGCTGTGTACGTGGTGTGACGTTTGATGTCAAGTTGAATTGATGTTAACATCGAAATGAGCTCCATTGTGGTTTACTGTATATAAGTTAATATGACGTTTGCACGTTTTGTTCATCATCTGACGACAGAAGTTTCGCTTGACCCAAACATTCAGACGGGTTTTCGTTTGTGATGGTTGTTTGAGGACCGAGAGATTCCGAGTGATAATAGAAGGTTATAATGAATACTACTCGATTGGTAACACTGCATACGCTCCAGAATCAGCGTACTTCTTGTGTCTAAAACCACTTGTTCACGGACATTTCATTATTCAGAATTGCACAGCTGGCGCCCATGTACTGTCCACACTACTGTTCAGGAAACGCAAGAACCAGTACCTGCTACGAGCGATGCTTTGTTTTGCCTTGTCACCGTAGTAATGGAATCAGGTAGCTTGCAGTGACTAATCGCCATACCACATGTGCTCCAAGACGACTATGTACGTGCTGCTAGTTGAAACAGTCCCAGATGTATTGATCAGAGCGGCTCCGATAATTCAGGGCTGTAGACGATGTAGTCAGATGTGATCAACTGGTTAGATAAACTGTCAGACTAAGAGGGTCAGATTATGTACTGTTATATATCCGACTGCTGTGTGCTGCATGACCACTAGTGACAGCTGCTCTGTGAGAAGCTGGTGAATCTTGTGGACAGGCAGGATCATTCAACACGCGTGCTCCAATATATTTGAATTTCAGGAACAACAGTGTGAACATTTCATGCCTGTTAGATCTAAATCCAATTGTGCATTCATTGAACTGACTGAAACACAAGGTCTCCGGAGTTCGGTTGCTCTACAGTTGAAAAACACTCAAGTGATCATGTGTAACGTGCTACCAATGCGTCAATGAGGATTGTTATACCAGGCAGCAAGGGCACAGCGCACTGCCACAGAAATGTGTCTAAATTCGCCATTTTCAGACCTATCCACTGATTGATGCTTCCCTCAACTTGGACAATTCGTTTGGAGAACAGTTTTGTTATTGATGTGGCGATCATTAGTATGTTCTTGTATCACTACATCCTGTCCTGCGTCATGTAGGTTCGTTCTACCGTCTCGATGTAAGTACGAAGATATTCGATTGGCTAACTCATAACTTTCGCCGTAAAACAGATTGATGGATGGGCGCACAAGCTGTGCAGTATTGTTTGACTTCTGAAAAAAGGCGAAAATCACCCGCGATTTCTGGACCGTCTCGTATTCGGTCATCCGGCTTGTGTCTTTCTGAGAGATCTGCGGAAGTTCAGACCCGAAAATGATACAAACACATTGTCGTGCATCACCAAAGAACGCTACTCAAGGTGGCTGTCATTTCAATGGGAGTTTTCCATCTTAACCCGATTGCCCTCTGCTTAGCGTGACAGTTGCGAAGTTCATCTAGCAAGGGGCAATTAATCGAATCCACAGCTGAATGGTTGTTGTATTACCATCGTTTTCAGTCCTAAGCCGTTTCTCCAGGTCCTATGGCTCAAAATGTTGTCGTTCCTGGCAGCGGTCCGCATAATGGTTGAGCAATAAACATGTACAATTATAAAAAGAAAAATAAGGGAGTGAGAGAAACAATGATGCATCATGAAGATGAAAAGTTAACGACTTTGCCTCTACCGGTTGATCATCGGATGCGACACACTGCCATGTCGGATTTTGTTTCCATCCAGCACCGTGAGTGATCGCCTACTTTCAATCAGATGGTCGGTACCTACCAGCCTTGCTCATCTGGACAGGCAAGCCCTTTACAGCTCGTGACTACATCATCGTCTAACCATCTTGTGGTTTCTTCTAACCACTGGCAACCATAATGAATGCGCGATGTGACAGACGCCCTGTCGGCATACGCAATACATGACCGAATTGGTGAGGACTGCACTTTCACTATCTCGGTTACCGTTCGTGAACTTCACACGTCTTCCATATATGCAACGACGGACTGTTACTCTGCTCACCTATTTGATGCTGGCTAACTGGCGGAGACAGCCGCGCTCGGATACTGAGAGTCTAAATGCATCTTCTGCACAAATTGGCAAGGTCTCTGATCCACAGAGCAATGCTAAACATACACGCATTGTAAACTCTGTCTTCAATAAACAAATAGATGTCATTACAGCTCCACTAGTGACATAGGTTGGCGGACGCACTACGTGGACAATAATACGACGTGGTAACACTACCCAATTAGATGAAACGATTAACAATCTTCAGTGCCCTGGCAGAAATAACAGAGGCAAGGTTAATGCCAACTTAATCATGTAACAACACTGCACTTTGAAGGTGCGAATTGTGCACTACACCATTGAATCGATTCAGCATAGTCTGTTCTCTGTAGAAGAACCGTGTAAAGCAGTATCTTCCACATTGTCAATGTCAGTCAGCTTATTATTTAGTAGAAGCTTCACTTTGAGATCCTGGAGACCTCCAAGTGCTCCTTTCAGACTGTTGTCCATCACAATTGAAAAAGACTAGAGATATCGGACATCTCTTTTAAGCGCTATTTGAAGTGATGAATGCTCGGTGTAGTAGCCGATAAATGCACAGTCCGCACCCAAAACGACGACGAAACCATACAACCGCTTCGACAAGTTGACATACTTCACTGAGACTTCTCTGTGATGTAGACAGATCTGGACAGCGTATCAGACAGTCGAATCAAGAAGTACCACGATGGTTGTCTGATAAATGAAGCTCCGGTGCTCCAGTGTCTGTTGAAAAATACGATCGATACATCCGCGTCCAGGCCGGAAACGTGTCTGTTCTTTTCTTATTTGGTTGTCTATGTGTGTCAGAAGTTGCCGGATCATGAGACCGGTGATCAACTTGGATGCGGTAAAGACAAGACTACTGTCCCTAGGGTTGTCACGTGATGTCCGATGTCCTACCTCTTTTTTGGGAGTGGTTGTTACTGGTCATCAGTCATGAAGTTTCTCTCCAGTCTCCTATATTGAGTGGAAGACCTTAGTCAGTTCAGACAGCCATCACTCATCACCATCTTTGAAAAGAGATGAAGAAACGTAATCAGGACCCGAAATTTTTATATTTCAATAATTTGAGCCCCAAAGCCACATCAATTTCCGACGGGGGCTCGCGTGAAGTGTCTTAACTATCCTATCCGTCACCCACAGCTGAAAGAGTTGATTCAGGCCACTTGAATTGTTTCTCAAAGTACTCTGTCCATCTCTGAAGTCACCACAACAAGCCGTTAATACATGAGCCACCTTTCTCGACTATGGTTTCACTAACACCTTGACGATAGCCAGTACAACCACGAACCAAGGAGAACAGCACTCGGCTCTTCCTCGATAAAAGTGCTATTTCATCTTTCTGGCTTACTCGAACTCTTAATCCTCACGATCCTTACGCGGACTCTTCGTAAGTTTACATTTCTTCCACGGCGGTGTTTATCATATTCGAATTCAAAGGGGATCAGTCGAAGTTTATTCATAAGTTCTGCTGAATCAGCGTAAATCCACTTGTTTGCAGTGTTCCTGCGGAATAGGCCTCTTCACAAGAGGTCGATTGTCCACCACTTCAGGGTAGCAGCTAGTGTTAGAATTGTCATTCACTATAACGCAGCCTTGAATCCAACATTCTCAAAAGACATGCTGACCCAGTGTGAGCTTTGTAGTGCACAACTTACGACAAAACTAGTTGGTGTCAATCGATGTAGTCTAGTTCTGAATGACGTCGGCTTTTTCAAAGAGAGAAAGTTCGAACGTTTGTTCGTCCTCGCCCGTGTTAAGCGGAGGATAAGATTTGTTGGACGACTGGCAGATCTAAGGAAACTCACTATGACGTGGGAAAATTAAGTGAAAGGAGAAACACCAACCACAGCATACTATCACATTAGAGCTGTACACTGACACAACGGAATAACAGACAGGCATGTAATTAAACGGGCTTATAGAGATGTTGACAGACAGCAAAATTAAACGAGCGGATACGTGTACAAGTATGCACATCCGCACTAACGCATGACCATGAAGGTTTCAACTCTGTTTGCGATCCCCCCTCCATATACATCTGACGTATTAAGTTTCCGAATACCTCAGAGCCGTAACCACATAATTAATCAATACGTTCAGGAGTGTGCAAACCCTAAAGGAAGAGTTCCGCTTGTACAGTGGTCCCAATTCGACAATGAAGTCCAAGGGAAGAATTTGTTAGTTGCTCGTTCCTATTTACTAGGAAACAGTTTATCAAACGTCATCAAGGGTAGAAACCTGGTTGAGGTGGATTTTACCGGACTAAGCAGCTGTCGACGGATTCGGGGTAACAGGGGTAGCTGGGAAACCCGTACGAATAGGAAAGTTGCGATCAAATGTGAATGATACTTAATTTATCTTAACTAGCCTCCCTACTGCTTTCATGAAGTTGATTTGTGTACGAGAATTTTATCAGACATAACGCGGAACTCTTTCAGTCACATTCCTACCGCATTTGATCCAGATATTTCTCCGAACGTTAGCACACATTTCAGGACTGGGCAGTTGAATGAGTGGAGAGCGCGTCAGGATTGTTGTTGCCTAAATGTCAAGTGGATAACTGGACAACGGAGACAAACACGTGTATGGACTGCTTACCTACTAGCCGACTGGTCGGTTAGAGATCGTTACCCAATGAGAAGCGATTTGGTCGAGTTGTACACGCGCGGATATTTGAACATTGACACACGAACAACGAACGAATGTTTCGCAGGGTGGATCGATAAAAAGCCAAGCTCGTCAAATGCAGTTGGTTTTCCGGAGAGTATGGCTAATTATATATATATATATATATATATATATATATATANCCGTACAACAGGACTGCTCTGAAGGTGGCATTATACACTCGGCCTTTCACAGAAAGACTGACATCATGCCGAAACCGCACACGGCGTAAGCTGGCAAACGCCAGCCGAGTCTTCGCTATGCAATTTGCGATCTCATCAGACATTCCGTCAGCATTGATACAACTCCTAAGGCACACAAACTTCTCGACTACCTCCAAAGACTCATCACCAAGGGTGAGAGCAGGTGAGGAGTTCTGCTAACTTTGCATCAGTACCTTACACAAAGTAGGTGCAAAGATCATATCAAAATGAAGAACTGAAGCCTCTAAGCTGTCTAAGATGTTCTGAGTTTCCTGCAAGCCCCACAGATTAGGGCGATATCATTTGCACACCCCATGTCTCGAAGTCGAATGCAAACTGGGAGCAAATCCACACCATCATATTCGTAGTTTGTCGGAGTACACTCCAGGATCTCGTCTACTGCAACGTTGACTAGAAATGGAGAGGTTGGACAGTCTTGTCGCACCCCACTTGAAATGCTAAAGCTCAGTGATACGTTACCATAAGCCTTAAGCCAGCCCGAGGTCTGACAGTATGCTGCTTTCAGGGTGTCCACGTAATTCTCGGGCACTTCCGTCCCCGATAGACGGTTCCGAAGTGTATCCGAGTGAATTGAATCAAAGGCCCCTCTGATGACCGAAAAGACGACTGTTAGCCTTTCGAAATATGACCAACGCAACCACGACTAGGGCGAAATCCGGTTTGCCTTCTACTTACATACTGTTCACGCGTTTCATCTAGTCTACCGAGTTCTACGACTGCAAGCAACATCGACGCAATATAAATCAAACTAATCCAATCTGTTTGTGATTTGCACACGAAGTACGTGAGCACGATGTTAGCTAAACCCCGGTCATTTGGAGCGACTTGACTGATCAAGTTACAGAGCCGTCAGCTCTGTAACTGAGGCTGGACCTCCACCTACAAAAAGGTTGGCATGGAGTTCGTCTGAGCTGGGTGCCTTGCAACGTTCCAGGATTTGGGTCTCAAGTGGGAATTGTATTTGCGAGGACGAAGAAAGATGAAGAAACCAATGAGCACAGGCAGAGTGCGGAGGCGTAGTCAATGGCATGAGTGACCAGTTGACTTAGTGTTGGAAGTGCTCAGCGCAGCCTCCCAGGTGTTGTTGCAGATTATGAATAGGGTCATCATTGGTTTCGTCGGTCACTTCGATCACACTTGACTTTCTGCTGCCTGTTGATTCGATGAGATGTAATAGCTTTCGAGAGTTCCCAGTGGCAGCAGCTTGTTCTACCTTGATGACTCGTTGTGTTCACCGTGCTTCGCGATCCCCTTGTAGTTGCTTCCGACTTCCCTGTGAGTATCCTTGCGGGTCGAACTGCACTCGCTGCTGGATGGAATATTCCGGGGAGCGTCGAGAGGATCCAGTGATCGCGTGGAGACCGAGCGGTTTGTAGCTGAACGCCAAGTAGTACCACACGAGGTCGTTCTGCATTTCTATTGCACGCCATGTGCATACGTAATGTTCAGTGTCGTCCGGTCGATGGGGACCTAGGCTAGAGGCAGGCGCACACTGGCAAACATAAGGCGTATTTGTGCTTGCCGGTTGTCGCACGGTAAATTTGATGCCTTTTAGTAGCAGCAGGATGTGGGCTAAAAATTGTGGTTGATTATTCGATAGGATCAATATACACTGTCATAACGTTTTTCTAACTTGTAACCTATGTTGTCTTGGCTTTTCTTCACGGTGATGTTTCGAGGTTGTGTGATCGAGCGCTCTTGGATGCGCTCATCATCATCATCATATTCAGCAATACATCAGTGGTTCACACTAATACCTATCTGCCACACAACCATGAAGAAAAAGCAAACCCTGTATAGAAAGAGAGAAGGAGAAAGAAGGGGACGTGAAGGGACCTAACTACTGAAAATGACTACGTCCATATTCAAACATTTAACATAAAGGTGCCTACACCTTGCAAACAACACAACCGAGCTGCAACTGAGAGTAAGGCGTCATCAGCGAGACAGCTTCCTTACGGCTTTCACTGCCAAGCGTCATTAAATGCACTCACTTCACAGACCATTCGGACAAACAACGACAACATTCACGCCACTGAGCTCAATTAGCCGCCGTCTCACCTAGAGTCTCCAACCACCGACTCTGTGAGTCGCGAGAGCCCCAACCTGGCAGCCGAACACGACCTACAGTGGCCAACCCCTTGGTGAACGATTTCATTTCCCTACGCCAGGTCATTATCTGTCCACCTTGCACCTTACACCAGTCGGTCGCAGTGTCAGCGAATAGTGCTCGGTGTGGAAAACGACTAGCTGACGTCCTTAATACGTGAACTAACCATCTGAGCGTGTGCAAACGTAGAGACTGGACAAAAGAATTCGTTTGTCAACCACTACCAAACACCCGCTTTCTAATCTCCTCGTTACTTACACGCTGGTGGCACCCGATACGGGCGATTGAACGCAGATATCGGTGGTCAAATACTTGAAGACGGTTCACGTTTTCTACCCTAAGCGCCGAGGTTGAATGCGCTCAAAGGAATTCAAGTCTTGACATGGTTTGTTGACCTGTTACTCTTCTTGAATTACTTGACGATACTGAATCATGACTCACTGATGCCAAGCAGGTCAGTCCATTGTGGATTAACGCGATCTTTTAATTGGTGTTGAAGTTGGGTGACGTTCCCTGCCAATAAGCCAATGAAAAGCCTTATTTCATGTCAGCTTTGTCCTAATGTGTAGCATTGTAGCCCCCGTATATTCATTATCGACATCGGTGGTCGAACAAACCGGATTGCCTCATCGTTATGCAGTACAGTGGATAGGTGGGTAGATATTACCCCTGATTTCTTCCACATGATTTGTCCTAGCGCAACACATGCTTCTCCACGCTCAACTCCCAGATGATCTTACCGAAATCCCAGAAGCATTGTTGTTTTTTCGATTGACCCAGCTGTGCTCTTTCCAACTCTTGTTTGTTCTCCAGCCATGCCGTGCCCCCTAATTTTCAGTGCACTACTCAGGCTCCATGTGTTCGCGGGCGATTACAGCGACCGTTTTGCATTATTTTGCCCCTGTTCTCAACATGCTTCCATCCCATCCCTGCTAATTGCACCAGGGCAACGTGACACACGCTTAACAAGATGAAGGTAGTGGTTGACTGCGACTTACTAGACCAATCAGGGTGCAGTAATATAGTGAACAACTAACCTACAGGGTTGCGTGACGCCGTCTGAGGGATGAAATTTCTTGGATATTGTGGTTCGCTATTTGTACCTCAATGATGGAGGCGTCCTTAAAGCAACACGAATTGTAACATTCCGTCTGACATTTCATCCATTAGTTTGAAAGGGAATTTTTAGGGAATCTTGGTTGTCTATCTGAAATTCTGGCTCCCGGAATGAAAGCTGCTTCTACGTTGGAGTTACTCAGGTTGTTCAGCCCCCATACGATGCAAGTTCTAGGTTTTCTGTCGCGGTAATTGTTGAGGTGACAGACTTAATCTCCATCTCATTCAAGTCAGGAGCGGAGCGATTTGTCTGATTTTTTGCTTCCATTGCTTTATTTTTAGAGATTATACTTTGGTTTGTTTGCTTAGAAGCAGCTGATCAAAGCTGGACTTGGAATTACAGCACAGACTTCGAATTTCGAAACGCTGCCGATCCGGATGACTTCATGCTACCATCATTCGTAGAAGGTGGTGCTGGTCTTAACAAATTTGTTTCGCCCAGTGTAGGTAGCTGAGATCGTTTTTTCTGAGTGAGTTCAGGCCCACTTGGAAATAACTTGACTCATGTTGTAACCAAGATATGTCGACTGTATGTGTAAATGTGCTGTCATCTCTCCGTTTTCATATTTCAGGTTCTTTCAGAGCTTACGTGAAATTATCAAATCTTTCTCACATTGCAAAGATTGTGCACCCAGCTTGCTCGCTTTCATCATTTTTACGCCTTCCAATGACAAACTGAGCAACAAAAGCCACCCATTACATTTAGGTGTCGCTTTACTCTTTAACGGCGTTCGGTCTGGGCTGTTTTGAAGATTATTTCCAAGGATCGCTGAGGAAGTTTGATTATGTTTAACGTTCTCTGTGTGATTCGTTTTACAGCTCCAAGGTACGGGGCGTAAGTGTTTGTTCTAAGCAAACGGCTCAAGAGATTAAACGAAATGACGTCCCGCGACGTATCGTCTCTCTGTTTGGATTAATCACAGGTTCAGCAATAGTATTATGGAGATTGTTGATCTGTCCATTTATTTGGAAAGCTACGTTTCGGATGTTGGAAACGCGTGAAGAGAAACTAAAGGTTCTATTTTCAATACCAAGGAGGCATTCTCCAATTTGAAACCTTTCAACCTCAAAAGGATCGGATTTATAAGGTCACGACTGCAACGGTTAGTATCAACAAAAATTCAATAAGTGTGCTCACCCAAACTCTGGAAATCGGTATATCTAGAGAGCCAACTCGTATTGAGAGTATCAGATCACGGTTCACTTCACTAACATCCCAGCCTGCTGGCATAATGTGCGAGGTGACCAGGTAACGCCATGGTAAATGAGAATTAGTGCAGTCAACAGAAATCTACATATTACATCAAAAAAGATTTTTTTTGTCCGATTCGCAGATTTCCGTGTCTCTCGTGAACTCACATTTATGAACGGGAATTCTAGTCCGCAACACAGTGAGGTTTCTATTTAAACGGTTATCTTTGTTATGATGATGGATGTATGACTACCATTGATCTCCCATCAGACAGATTTTGCTCAGTGATCACTCGCTCCATCTCACGTGTCCGTGATTCATCTCGAGTGGGCTTCGATTTTACCCCCTAACCCCATTAAGATATTCCCATGAATGACGAAACAATCGTCCCTCCAACTTGGTTGCTCGTCAAAGTTTGCTTGGCTCTGTCCGTCTTTGGGCTAGTCTGTCGTGGTGGTCATGCCAAGGGTCGTCTGCGTACATACACCATCACAAGTGACTTGTATTGCTTAACTCATAGTTCCGTTTAGGCACACTTTATCCAGCGCGACCAGATGAGCACGTGAGGGGGAACATTTATACCACACCTGTCCTAAGCTGACTAACCAAGTGGTGGACCAAAGTTATATTCGGGTTTCGTACACAACAGTGAGGGTGAAGTTTTTTCAAACAAAACGCATTAAGAATAAAGCCAGCAAAAAAACAAAGGGCAGAGCGTGAACCACGGGAGGAATAGTGATGTATTTCATGTGGGATAGGGATTGAAATTAAACCCACATTTTGAATATGAAATTTAACGAAACTCCCAACGTATATTACATCAAGAAAGCTGAGGAAGAGGAAAGGTATCAGACCATTATCACTTGGGTTCTTGAAAAGAGAGTGCTTAGTTCACAAAACGGTCGAGAGTCGTTAATTTCACTGTTAAACGATATACACTTTATCAACGTTTCTCTCGTGCTGTGTGGTTTCCCCAGACAAATATTTTAAGTCACCCGTATGTGGCGCTCGCGTTGTGCAGGTGAACGGTCACCTGATTCAGTGACAAATAGTTGCCCAAGTGGCAGAAGTCTGAGCCATCGTGCACGTTGTCTCTATCGCTGTGGATATCAGATATGGGGTGTATCACCCTCGACCGGGAACATCTGGTGGATATGAACTATCCGATCTTCGTTGATATCCAGTTCAAATTTGGTTGATGCGGTCGCAAGAATTGTGGTCATTCGGTGCAGTTATCCGCCGTGCGCAAATGATGTGCCATCGGCAAACGATTATTGACTGGTCTCGACAGCTTCGCGCGATTTGATTGATCACGCAGACACCGTACTCAGCAGAACAGTCGCTGTGTTGATACTGCCTGGTCACCCTGCAGTTCTGTCCAACAGCCGATGACCTTGTTGAGTGATTCCCGGCGCTGCAAACGCTCAGCCAATATACAGAATCTCCTGGGTAGTTCGTGCATAACACCCCCTCTCCCCACAATATTTTCTTATTACTATAAATCTTTTCTTATGTTCCTATTTTGTTTGTCTGTGCAGCCATTTGCCATCTGTATTAATCAATAATACGTCTCCGTCAGCGGTTATTAATGAAGTTGAATCCTTGAGGCGAAGTGCATGAACAATCTGAGGGTTGCCTCGGGTATTTTGCTGTCGAAGCTTGTTTTTCGATAAGATGCTGTTTTGATGTGGGTTTCTGCGGCGTACCGTTTGTATACATGTCTCTCCCCGATTCATCATGTTCTTGATTCGTTATCGTGCCAAACTGTTTGATGTCAGTGCTTTCACATGTGATCAGGCGGTAATCCTGATTACTCAGGGTTCTACTGATTTGTCTACGATACCATGAAGATACTTCCCTATTCTCTGATTACCACGTACGGTGAGAATTCTGGTCTGAAGCCATTCATCTTACTACATCCTGATTATAACTTTATTTGAGGTGATTTCATCATAATCATCTTGTCACACTCCCGCCTCTCTCCTTATCTGTCGTGTAGACGAGCGCAACGCCAGTCTGGCAGCACAGGTGGCGTTGTTATTGGAACGGGACCTCCTTCTACGATGACTACAACAGAACTGGGGCACTCGCAGCCGGCCCACCCTGGATACGGAGAATCTGCCGGATTCCAGGGCCAACTGTTGGAGAAAGCAACTGTTGGAGCAGTCAGAGGAATGATGAGCAGTGGAGGAGGAGGAGGTTATCCAGGAGCTCCCGGTGGAGCTAATTACGCCGCTTACTAAGTAACCTTGGGCATACACCTCCGGTTGCTGCCCCAGTCATGACAAAGTACTGCCTGCACCCGCACGCGTCCGATATTTCCGTTGCACTACTATCATCATTCCTTTTGTCCTTTCTGTGATTTCCCCCTCGTTCTCCGTTACGTTCGCATCATGATGTTTCGTCTACTCGTTGCATTTATGAAAATCAGTTTTCAGTTTATACTTATCACGTTTGTTCATTCTGAACTTGTTCTTTATCGGACATTAAATTTCGTCTGATTATTGACTTCACTGCGTTTCGCACGCCTTCCATATTTCTTCACGTCTAGTTTTTTTTATCTTAAACTCCTCTTCTTTACTTATCCAAACTTCCAGTCATTTTCCTGTGGGTTTTTTTTGTGTGTGTTCCAAATCGTTTACTCATACTTCTCAAAAATAGTGTGCCTATTCCTTCTTGACCGATATGCTGCCGCAGTTTGTTTGTAACGAACTTTACTTCGTTCAGTTGTAATCCACATTGTCAAGTACGTTCGTATCAAACTGTTTTCTGTATTAAAAATAGTGAAGCCCAAATAATAACCATGAGTTTATCGACATGAGCTTTGTTCAGTTTGCGATCAGGCACGTATATCGCTGAAAGGCTTATTAGAACGATGAACCCGACGATTTTGTCTCTCTCCGGGTAAATAGTTCCCCTTTTTGCGCATGCGGATCACCTTAAAAACGCGTCCACACAATAGATGTAACATATGACCCGTCCCACACAAACACTTCTTGTCACTTACACGGGCACTTCGTTCACATCTCATGTTACCACCTTGGAATTAATGTGGTCGATCGTGTAGCACGCGGATGTTGCAGACGTAATATCAGGGACCGTTAAGGTTGGAGAGCAGCGCCCGTGTGAAATAATGTGAAGTATACCTTGAGCATTGTTGTAAACTCACGACAGAATATGCTGGTTCGTCTACGGTATAGTAATGCGCTTGACAGAAATCGGATTCTTCTCCTCGTAATAATTGACACGAAAAATCGGGGTACTCGCAAGCCAAACCAAAAGACGACTGGAAACAGCGACATTGTTTCACCCTAAAAACTTGTTCGACAAGGAGGAAATTACCAGGCATTCATATGGTGCATAGTGACCTACAAACATTCTTGAGCCAGAAAATCGAAGGACAATTACCAGAAGTAGTGGTTAGGGTCACTAACCCACCAATAAGCATAGCGGAATAAAGATCGAACGGGTAAAAATAGCGAACGTTATCTCTCAACCGTTCACGACACTTCAGCTCATTCTGGTTAGATAGAATCGTTTCCTGAAGGCAGGAGGCAGTTTCGGGTGGGAAAATGGATTCCCTAACAAGCACCACTCACAATCGATAGTAGCTTTCGTGTTCAGATAGACTTTTCAGTCAACCTGTTTCTAAAAGACGTGCTTCATTCGAGGCTTGTTGCTGCCAGAACTTACCGGTAGTGCGTATCTCGAACGTTATTGATGCTATGGCTGAGAGTTTACCTAATGTACTGCAGTCGTGTCTAACGCGGTGTCAATAGCGCAGTGGTCAACACGACTCCCCTCATGAAAGCATAGTCGGAACTGAAATGGTGCGGTAAGATACTGACGAGCTCTATTATGAGCGAGACTAGAACAGCGTGAAATAGGTGACTGAATTGATAGTTATTTGAGACGAGTTTCTGCCGGGGCTGTATAAAAGCCACGAAAATTTAAATTGTAGGACGTCCGGTATAACAAGGTGCTTGACTATTTGAATGGACTCAGAGGCGAAAAATAAGACATCCGGAGTACTCCATTATCTGGAGAAATTTACTAAGGAAGATATTGGTTGCTTTTCGTCTACATCACCCTGTTTACTCGGCAGATCGTAATAGCACCATCACCAGATATTCTACTTCTTTTGTCTTATCGACTTCCAGATGGTCACTGTCGTGCTACGAAACCTCAGGTCCCGTTCAATTACTTCACCTATTCATGTTTGATCATCGGCAGACTCCATTTTTAGTCCTGGATTCAGCGTTAATCTATAGTCACCACAGATCCTAGGTGATTTGTCATCTTTCCTAACCACAACGATTGATGTGGCCCATGCTGATTATGCTATCTTCGTGCAACCTATTGAGAGCGTTATGCACATATTCTCTCATTCCATAAGGTATTATTCGGCGCTTTAGAAAAACGGGATCCCCTTATACCTTCAGTCTTGCTGGCTCTACTTTCATTCCTCCTGAACGTTGTGAACACTGAGCTACCAGGTTGTGTAACTGGGCTTGATACTCTCCACTTGGATCATCCTTGTGATTAGCATTTATTGAAAACGCACATTTCAGCCGTCTCAAAGCTTTTAATCCTAGAATGGCTAGACTTCTTTCCGACATCAAGAAACGTACTGAAATCAGCTCATTATCGTTGCTAACAACCATTACATCAATCTCCCCTGGCAGAGCTAACCGATGATCAGTAACTCCACTTTTCTCATCGTTGTTGATCTCAGCTGAGCATTAGAGGCCATTTCATCAAGTAGTGGTTTTGAAATGATAGATTCGCTACTTCCGGTTTATCCTGCGCAACGACCGATGCAATATAGTATTTTGCTTACGTTGTATGGTCATGGATTGTATAGGCTTTGGATACTCTCAGGAAGCCCTGACCTAGATAGGGGGGTGATTAGGGCCCTCAACCGAAGCGTTTGGCTCAAACGCCTGTACCGCAAATCAGCTGGTGACACTCAAGAACACACAATCGCGACAACATCGACCACAAGCGATGACCCAATTGCACTAGCTACCCACGGCCTCGACAGATATACACCTAGAAAGTCAACACATACTAAGATCAATACTACTGCACAGGCAAACAAGTCAACAACAAAACCAGACCAGACAAGAATAAACGCCAAGTCGAAACAAAACACAACACATCGGCACCGCCCACAACCTCTGCGTCTGTCTTTTGTCTGGCTGCTTCCCTTTGGCCAATCTGGCGTGGTTGAATCTGCAAGGACCGATGTCCTAGTCAGCATAGTCCGCCGAATCAAAACACCGCACAAGCCTGGCCATGCTCCCAAGGTTGCAGAAAAGGTCAGGATCTATTATAACACAGTAAACAACACACAAATGAGGCGTAGACAATTTTAGTCTTCTCTTACCAGCCCCAAGGGGAAATTGCCAGATAATGGAGGTGATCAACCAATTCACCCGATGGGTGGAAGCCATTCTCATGAGTGGTCAAACAAATGGAACAGCTGCACACGCCTTCATAAATAGCGTCCTGGCTAGCTCAAAGAGTTTCTCAGTCATCACAGACCAGGTTTCATGTTGCACAGGTCAGCAATCTCATATGTTGAAGAACTGGAGAATTACGCATTTACAAACATTTGTACCATCCACAGATGAACGGGCTGACAGGGCGATTGAATCGCACGATGAAGAAATGCCTGAATGGTAGAGATGAGTGGAAAGAAGTGTCAGTGTGATTTCGTTTACAACACTCCTGAGGAAGGCCACCCGAGGTGGTTGAAACGTAGAGTATTACAACTTGCTCGTAACGTTGTGTTATTCCCAATCTGTTTATCAATAACTTGTTAAACACAACGCTCAAACTATTCAACTTCATTCGTACTAAATTTGGTGCGGATATCTTACAAGTGCCAGAGGTATTTTGATACTGCATGAGGAAGCGGGCAACAAAGTGAATTTCGCCGTTTGAGAGTGTATATGGTAGACAGCCCAGGATTCTATTGGATGTCCGTATATCCAGAGGCAGAGAGAAACAATTATTACCCCCAAAATCAGCAGACCTGGAATATGGCGCCGAAGCAAAGAAAACCACGACGTGAGGTACTACACAAAGGAGTGGCAGCCGCACAAAAACAGTGACCAATGGTCGACCAAGCGTGTCAAAATCAAGTGCAGGCAAGTTTTGAAGACGGTGGGATGAACTCCTCACGATCAACAGTAGTGGAGGAACGAGCTTTCAACTCAAACAAGGTCCCCGTGGTCGATGGATCACTGGTGTACACCTGGTGTCATGGCACGATCAGGACACGTTCTTCCAAGAATAGGCGAATGTGCTCAACCACCACGTGAAAGAAGTGACTATTTTGGAACTTACCAGAACATCTCAACCCAGTTATGAGATGTGAACAGGGTTCACTGTGAGTGGATTGGAGACGAAAAGAGAGAGCGAAACCGGTTCAACGGGTGAACAGTTATAAACAAGACATCCGCCACAATGAATACCAGACATACCGGCAGAACTAGAAAGGAGTGCACATTTTGTTTAACTAAAAACCCGGTTGCGTTGTGGATTGAAATTCAAGTTCATAAATGCGAGCTCGGCTAGAGTGTACAGATTACTAATGGCAGTTCCGTACTAGTGAGTGACTTTTCACCATACTGAGAATACAATACAATATGCCAAGCCTGTTGGTTGTTTGGGGATCGTATGTTTAAACGTATACTTGCACGAATGCTGCTAGGCCGCCTTATAGCCAGAAGCCATTAGATCGTCATAGGCTTGTACTGACCACCACCACCTAGTAACGACAGATGCTTTTTGTGGGCGGCTGGTAAGACGACATCTGAGGTCTACTTATGAATTACCTGAGTTCCGATTGTACTCTAACGAGTGACCGATACCGCAGGCACCTACACAGTGTGTGGTCTACCAGCTGAGCAACTCTAGAACATCAGTTGTTCTCGATTTTCCAACTGTCTCAATGTTATGCGGAACCCCCTGAATGACTTACGAGGTAGTCCGTTCCAGTGGAATTACTCAAGCAACCGGTGCTAGAATTCACCGGTGGAATCGCTGAATCACACAATTTGGCTATTGGACAGTGTAGCAACTGAAAATTCACTAATATTTCGTTTTCTTTATTGCAGAATGGTATTCTGGTGGAACACAAATTATAAGTACAGCCCATACAGTTAATTTAATGTGGACGAATGATCGCACTATACTACCCACGCTATTACTCAGCGATTAGTTAGAGGCATGTGTTTGGATGTTGAAGTAACGGAGGAAAAACGCAAGAAGAAACACAACAGTACACTTCTGCATGAAATGGTGTTTCCCATATATAAACTGGGTGTTGACAACCGTAGGATACGTGACATCCTTAGATTAATGTTATATGCAAATGAGTGGTTTGTTGTTGTGTTGAAGCGCACACCCCTAGGATTGACCTTCCGAGCGAACAATCACTGTACAATCCGCATTTTTACTTCACGACAGTATAACATAAAGCTGTCATTTAATTTGTTTTATTGATCAGTATTGATCAGAGAGTGTATTCTAGGAATCAAGTGATACAACCTGAACACCACTAGCATTAGGCAGTTTATTTCGAAATGAAACACGCTGGACTGGAATTCGCCCATCAACATCGCATACCTTTATCATACTAGGGAGTAGCTTGACTAACAAGCACAAATCAGTCGAAGTAATTCATCTGCAAAAAAGCTAATCTGGACTGCATGATGTACAGCAGAAAGACGTGGTCGTTAATTTATGGTGTCAGAAAAAACCACCACTTCTGCGCGTACATTAACTACTGAAGCAGTCCAACGAACAAATGTTAACAGTGCACTTTTGTGGCGGATTCCTTTCCTCGCTATATCCGTAATTCAAACTTTGCGAATGGAGATGCTGGATGATGTTATATTTTTAATAAAGACAGCATCCTAAAAATACTCCTGTAGAAGAGCAAGTTGAGAATCGCAAGCCAACTGCTCAGTAAAACGTACAGGAAGTGCACCAACAAGAAGCACAATAACACCAATCAGATCGTAGCCTACTGCATAACATTAGCACAGTCGATTTCTCTTAGAACACAGCCGAAGCCTCACGTGTTTCAGCAAGTTGCAGCAACTAATATGGGTGATGCGGAATTAAACGGAAAGACACAACTGAGACAGACTTCGAGGAGAAATCAATCAATATTCACCTACTGACTACTCGTATACAACAGAACGACCAAATTCCAGACATCGTGACTGTACAGATAGTTATGTAAAACACCCTGAACCTGTGGAGGAGTATTCAGTGAGCGGCGGCCTGATTAGAAAAAATTCTAAAAAGGAGGCCGATGCTGCGTATGTGAGCAAATGCGCCTCATCTAAAGCAACCCATGAAGGGGGATAGGCGTCAGTAGAAGCTTTGACTCATTTGTTTCAACTTGTGTGGACGACGGAAACCATCCCCCCGAGCTGGGGTCACTCGATAATAGTTCCTATATTCAAGAAAGGTATCAGGGGCTCTTGTGAAAACCACAGAGGAATTAGTTTGACCCCAGTCATTTCTAGGGTTCTAGCATCAATTATACTTCACCGACTCACTGCGGCTCGGGAGGTAAACATTAGGGAAGAACAGGCAG
>QNGE01004640.1:46783-57706 GCA_008508345.1 Paragonimus westermani
CCTCGCGACTCACAGAGTCGGTGGTTGGAGACTCTAGGTGAGATGGCAGCTAATCGAGCTCAGTGGCGTGAATGTTGTCGTTGTTTGTCCGAATTGTCTGTGAAGTGAGTGCATTTAATGACGCTTGGCAGTGAAAGCCGTAAGGAAGCTGTCTCGCTGATGACGCCTTACTCTCAGTTGCAGCTCGGTTGTGTTGTTTGCAAGATGTAGGCACCTTGATGCTGGATGTTTGAATATAGACGTAGTAATTTTCGGTAGTTAGGTCCCTTCCCGTCCCCTTCTTTTTACTTCTCTCTTTCTATATAGTGTTTGCTGTTTCTTCATGGTTGTGTGGCATTTAAGCATTAGTGTGAACCACTAATGTATAGCTGTCTATGATGATGATGATGATGTCTACTTTATCAAATGACTATACACGTAAACGATGAGGATATTTCCATAAAGCGTCATTTCTTGGCATTCTACCAATTAGGAGTACATTTATTGAGCCCAAATGAGGTTATAGACTAGCGCGAGCAACATCAGATGTACAATACTGTCGCAGACTACATAGCAGTGTATATTGCATCCAGGTAGCATGCGTATGCGCCGTTTGGCTAGCGATCCATAAGCAGTGAAGTTGGACATGACTGACCGATTTTATGCACCCAATGGTATCTTTCATGCCACAGTGTTCCAGCCCAAACTATGCAGACTGTGCTACAGGATCTTCAACCCGCCGCACTCAGAAGTGTGCAATGTGGGTTTCCAGATCAATTGAACCAGCTGGATCATAAATTATTAAGTCAAAGGCCCTATCAATTAGTTAACTAAATCAGAAATCGATTCAGTTGATCACAGTTCACTTCATTTCTGTATTACTCAAGGTATATCTCATTTTTAACTTTGAAGATTTTGAACAAGTACTTTACGTTTATTTAGTTTACCCCTGATGTGTTGAAATGCGATCTGATACATTAATTGTGTTAAAGTCGAGTTGTTCCATTGGCTGGATTTACTGCGGGCATAACTGATGGTGTTGAAACAGCTTAAAATAATAACCGCTAGGGCAGACTGTATCTCAGTGCTCAACAACAAGCTAGCCGAATAATCACACTGATAAGATTCATAGAAAGGGTATATACATTAAAAGACTGGAAAAGCTTCGTTCTATCTCAATCTATTTGGGACTGATAATTGAAAGTCTCCGTAGCATTCATGAAAAAGTTCCATTGAGAAATGTTTTTGATAAATTCTGCCCCTTTGGATGGTACAATTATGTAACACTAAGCGACGCGTTGGAATGTTGTTGATCGTAGATTAATGAGGGGACAATGTGATTGGATAAATGATTAACAATAATTCGTTGTGGTTAGGAACATAAGGGAAGTCGGTCCTAGTTAGTCATTGTTGGTCACACTGAGACAGTAAGACGGTGAAAAATTGTCTCACAGATTAGGCTGCCGAGTTTGTCCAAGAGAGCCCCAGGGTAGGAGTAGGCGTCGTTGACAGCAACTGTCTGTCATGTTTTATTAGGTAAGGCGCAACTATGTGGCAGGTAGCGTACATCGTGAGTAACTTCTTTGTACGGCCAAACTAGGTACAACTGCGGTACTATGGCTTTTCCAAATTAATTCAGGATCGTCCGACCGCTATCGAGTTTAACTAAGAGTACGCTCATCGGTAATAATATAAGCCCCAAAGTTCGAAATTGCAGACCAGAGCACAGAGCAAACAATCTGTTTGCTCTAAGCTAGTAAATATTCGTCCAATGACCTGATTTATTCTTCCACCCAATCAACTGGACGGAGTGATGCTAAACAAACGCGGCTGATTTGCATGTGACAGGTTTAACGGTCAGCCTGATCAGAATTTTCCATTGAACCATTCGAGTGAGCTGACAGGGAATACGGTAGAACGTAACTTGGCATTCGGTCAGTGACTTACCTCAGTACCTCAGTGTCCGTTCGGTTCCACTGATGTTGCAGACACACTTCGTCTCGTAAGAACACGAAATGTTGTATGAATAATTAACGAGGCTAACAGCACTTGTTGTCAAGTTCCACAATTTTCGAAACGGTCATCTCTGGTGCACATGGCACGTACTCATGAACTTCTCCAGACTAAAGGAATCACCACTGATACCTACGGGTAAGCGAGAACGGGTTGTGATACAAACCGGGTTACCTCGTGCTTCTCGACTATGATCACAAAAACACTTTCCGATTAGTGTTCAGCTTATGGTTTGTGGGAAAAACACTGGAAACTTGTTAAGGTTTGCGGAATGCTAGGTAAGGTTCTACGACAATGAGACAGTGAAATTTGGCCGCTCAAGGTAAAGATGTGAACCGTCTTTAAGTGATGCACCAGCGATGCCTGCGTTCGATCGCGCGCGTCGGGTGGTATCAACGTCTTACTTTCACTTATGGCTCGTGTGTTTGTTTGCAAGGTGTATGCACCTTAATGAGTGTTTTAATATAGATGTAGTCAATTTTAGTAGTTGGGTCCCCCTCCCCTTTTTGTACTCCCACTTTTTCTTCACGGTTGCTCGGCCGTTAGAAATCAGCGATGGTGATGAGGTAAGGTTCTATTGAGTTTTCGGACCAATTAGTTTCGGTGGGACTTAGTGATGCCAAAACTCGCGGCGGACAATCGGTTCCTATGGTCGGTCGAATCCCACGAGTGGTTACCTGGGCCAACGATCGAAAAGGAAGCATGCAAACCGAAACGCACTTGATCAAAACTTTTGTTGGGAAGTGGCACGAACGCTCCGTTGTGGTCTTGTGTACAATCCAATACCGCAAACGTGAATTCAGTCAGCCAACCATAAGTCGCCTGGTAGTAGGCCAAACACACGTGAACGGGGACACACTGTGTGATAAGCACGAGGTCAACATCGATCGCAACAGTATGAGCGGATCGATTGGCTCAGATAGACAGAAAGGGATGTGATTCGATAGTGATCGCTCGCATGCAAACACGTGTGCGTGCTGAATCTTGTTATCGTTTTTTCACGCAGATGCTGAAAACCAAACAAACTAATTCATGATGTGGGTATTTACAACAGCTGTTCCAAGTGTACCAGTAGTAATGGTAGGCGTAGGAGTAATAGCAGTTGCAGCGACAGTAACAATTTTATTCGTTTTGCCTGGGTGCATACACATCGATCAATTTAAAAATAATGTAGTGAAATATACTTTTTGAAAACAGATGATAAACAGGCCAAGACAACTGGGAAGAACACTAGAACTGATGACTGTCGTGACTGTACGCATGTCTGTAATGCTAACTTTCAATCCGAGTCCGGTTGGCTTAGAGCGGAAGGATAGTTCAGCCATTCGAGTTGGATTGATAACATGATACGCTATGTACGCTTGTGGGAACATATCACGTTGGTTCAAGCCGTAACATTAAACCAATGGATTTCGCAAGTTCATGACGCCCCCTAAACAACAGGTAAATGACGTATAGTTTGCCATTTGAGAAGCTGTAGTGTCCAGCGTGGCAAAAAATGAACAAATATTTCAACCACAAAAACCCACTCAAGATGCAGCTCTGAAACAACCGGCCAGCGCTTTGTTATTCCCGTAAATGTCAGTCGAGCCCACCCTAAATACCGGACACTGAGGGACGGCAGTGGGTAGTCCTGGTGGCCCCGGGTGTGTCCTGAGCAAAATCTGTCTCACTAATGAAGACGATTGACAAAGCGCACCAAAAGACGTGTAATGCAGATTGGAGGTGACCGGTGCTGAAAATATCGTGACCCGAACCATAAAGTAGACGCACACTCCAAACATGCTGGACATTCGCACAACGACCTGTATTTCGGACAGACGGTCGGTGGAATAGCGGTCCAGACCAATAATTTCAGAAAAGCAGGATGTCCGCTGCGTAAGCGTTTGCGCAACCGCCGCATCGGAGCTGATGCCATAAGCCGATGGATGGTCGATCGACCAGTTATGACAGAGACCGCAGGCCAGCCCAAAATCACATGCATAAGGTATAAGGCGGTGCGTTCATGTCATGCTTCAAGTCCATATTTTTAAAGGGTAGATGGCATGCGATTGACGCGATGGATAGTGAATGAAAAAGGTCATTTGGATCAGTAGAAACAAAATGATGCCTCATGATAAACCGGAAGGAACCAACAAGTAAACAAAAGGAGGTTCGGCAAAATAAAGGAAATCAACCGAAACCTGCGAAAAAAACGCAGAATATAATTTAACAACTAACAGTATCTGATTGCAGCCTTCGCATTCAGGGAGACTTGCCAGCCAGGTTTAATAAGATCGGAGGTTACGACCTAGTCCGGAAGTCTTGATCGCGTGGTTATCGGTTGAAGTTACTGTGTCTCCTCTCGAGATCATCGGGCAACCTGATCATTATTCACAAGCGGAACTGATCAACCGTTCAGATATGATAATTCTGTCGAAAGATGCTGTCTAGAAAGTCTACCTAAGCGCGAGGTCTGCAACCAAATGGGAATGATGTTCAACATGAAATCAAATAAATCCCCCACTATTTATCAGCAATGGACAGTATTTTTACATATATTTTAGTCGGCTCCTTTTTAAGTGGAGCACTATACCTCAGTTTAGCTCTTGTTCGAGCTCATCCGCACTGCATGTGCTCATTATTACCAGTGTTTGAAATCTGGTCACTTCTTATGAGGATGACCACATATTAGGCATGACTGTTATATTACTTGCAGACACAACCACATTTGTTCATGAGTAATGTTCAGATGGCCTAGTCACCTCGAGAGAAGACGCAGTAACTATGATGTCAACTTTAGTTTAAAATGACAAAAGTCACCACGCATGTTGAGCGACAGTTTGATTACTGATAAGCGATAGGGTCGATCCGTCAATATGGTTGCTTCATGAAAAATTGACTAGGGTTCCAATGTCTGTCGTAGCAAGGATGTGCAATACTGATGAGCTCTGACGGGAGCGAAGTTCGCATATAATGTTTCTGAGACTGACTGAAATATCCATGGGAATACAACAGCTGCGATCAGTTCACACTGACAGAAATTCCCCTATTACCCACTGGTCACAATATTTCATTTTTGTACCGTAATGATTTTGCCCCACTTTTCTATAATGTTCAAAATGGACAGAGTGCTCTTGTATGACAACACGGAATTTGCGCACAGCGGTCTGATATTTTCTAATTTTATTCAATTGTCTGGCAAAACACATTTTTGGATCCGTCCTGCTACATTTGTCGTCATGATACCGAGCTCACTTCAACAGCTTATGAGCAACTTTAAGGCAAGCGTGCTTGGTGAACAGTGGTAAGATGAAGTGTAGTGGTGGTCATCTGGAATGCCCGTGAACATCTTCACTAAGTTCAAACACCTGATTGTCAAGAATTTTGTGATCCGATTAACTTCAATGTAGCGTTCATTCAGTCTGGTGAGGAACCCTTACGTTCACACTTGATTACTACAAACATTTATCGTCATATTTATTGACTCAAATCAAGGCTAGTGACAGCATAGGACCGTAAGTGATGAAGCCACAATGAGTGTCACGCAGTGCGTCTGAAGAGGAGAAGACATGAAGTCCACATTTTAATGCGTTAGAATTAATGTCAAAATGTGCTAAAGTGCTGCAACAGCTAGCTGAGAAATGAATTGACAAGTGGATATAAACGGCTTCTCGAGTTGGTGTGAGGAAAACCACAATACTAGCTGCCTTAAATAAAACCACATCTGGAATGCAATATTGCAGGACAGTAGTTGCTGTACAGCGATAGACATGAAGATTCAGTTTTCAGAGAAAAACAATCATAAAACCTAACAGTACTGACTGCAGTGTACCGGATCACCAGTGACATTCTTATTAGAAGTGATGGTGTAACAAAACGAACAGAAAATTAAAACTAGGAGCGTGATTTCAAGCAAAAGAGGCCGTTCAAACAACCGGTTTGATTGTCAAATTACGACATACCACAGTACTGCATTAAACTAGTTTCTCAATGCATATTCCAAGAAGCTCGTTGTGGAGTAGCCGAACGTCAGTGCAGTTTTGTGATTGACAGTGCATCAGCGCACAGGTAACGCTTGTAGGCCAGATTTGCGTCGACTTACACTGTTATCTATATTGGACATGACAGTCCATTCTTCTTTCGATTGAAGAAACATTCAGTGAACACAATCAAACAGGGTTCATTCGAAACTCCATGTAATAATAACGATTTCTTGCTGCCAGAAGTTGCTGACAACGACATTTTTTTGTCCTGTGTCAATTAGCATCCAGTTAATCAACTCCAATGAACTGCGCGCACTATGATCGAGATGCATTCACACACATTGAAGTAGCATTAAACCATAAAGACACCTAAACACTTCTAATAGCCTTTTGTTTGATCCAGGGAATGAGTAATATGGTCTCACCCACCTACACCAAACTCAGGGGGCACGATGCGAATCAACACACTGGAGCAGACTGCTCACAAGGTCAGTGGTTGGCTGGGAAACAGTAAAATACTTGGGTGGCCAAACTTATGCTTTCTTTCCGAGCCTCCCGTTGCACATTTAACGTCGGCAAAACACCAGTTGGTAAGTTCGAGCGCCATATTACGATGGTGCTGCATTCATGGATTCTGTAGCACGTTAAAATCCGGTCGAAATGTGCGGGATCTCCGTTTACATTGGCAGGAACTGATCGATCACCCAAAACTGTACCGAGCAAGCACAAGGCGGCCAGTACCGCTGCGCGTACGCCCTTAGACCAATCGATTTCAGTCTCCGGTACGCTGACCACTAACACAACAGACATCAGTAGGCCATTGGAATCACATGAGGCCTACCACTATCTGCTATCGATGGTATGATGGTTTCGTCACTTTCATTAACCTAGAGCCCACCCGAAGGTCGCCGAGTATGTAGCACATTTAAGTGAACGTCTCCATATCACCTTTTAGAAACCCCTTCAATTATCAGACAGGATACCGGGAATTCTCTGGTCGTGCATGTGAGTGATACAACGTTACATTCACCAGGCAAATTTCTTCCATCATCGGATGCAACTGAAATCGCTCATCATTCAAACTACTCTCAACGTTTCAGAGTACACACCAGACAATAGACTGAGTACCCAACTATCGTTTCTGCCTCCTGACATAATGTCTTCTACACGCGTTCTCGACAGAAACGATGAAGTTAACCTTCCCCCCAACTGTCTTAAGGTCCATTTCCAGTGATATGCTTCACTTGAAATACCCCATTGCACTAAAAAGCATTCGCACAGCTACCGTTTCACAGTATCGTCTAAAAACTGCACACATTGAACAACGACTTGAATCAACAGCATCAGACATATACAAAACAACTTCAGTCCACGATGGTACCACAGGATTGCCGTCAATTCCCGAGGTCAACATGAGGTCGAGAAGAGTTACAAGGCTCACTACTTGCCACCCATTACCGGCCAGCAGGTATGAAATTTTCGCATCGAACCAAATGCTGTAGAGAGTAATCAGTGTCAACCGAAATGTTATCAGAAGCGCAGCTCATTTCACAGTCTCCTTTAGTAAAGGTCACTTGTGTAGATCACCGCCCTTCACCCAGAGGCCAAATTCGAATCGACTCCCGTGGATGCAATCACCTTGTGGTCTTTACGCTACGATTATGGCATCGTACACTTACACACGTGTAGCACATTTCATGCGCATATGCATCAACGTGACGTAGTTGGCCAAGATACACATACAATCCGGAACATATCAGCAAGTCATCAGTGCAGGAACATACTCGTGGACTCATCCTCGTTCCCCACTCTGTCATACATTGTGTGGAGCTATCGCGTTCACATCGCGTGAATATATATTTAACACGTAAAAACCATAGGGTGACAAACTTGCCACAATGTGGGGGAGAAAACAGTAATGCAAACGGCGGAGAATGAAAGAAAAAAGTGGTGAGATAAAAAAACAAAAATTTGTAACGATGCACACACAAACTCGCAACATCAGCGCCATTGACTCCCATTCTTCGACACAACAGACAGTGCCCTCAACCAAAGGTGTTCAGTGTATTTCGGATCATAGTCAGGAGGCCAGGAGCACCCCCACTGAAACAAGTTTCATGGTGAGTGCTTTCACACCCTGGATCAGTCATGCACTGACCAACAGACTGCTGCTTCCAGCCAACCACCGGCAAACAAGGCACAATGTAGCAGTAGGTCAGCTGGCAAGCGGCTTCTGATCTGTCGAAGATGTTCTGGGCTCCCAGTGAGTGAATCCACACCATCATATCTACAGTCCGTCAGGGCACTTTCTAACATTTCGTCCATTGCAGAGTTGAATAGGATGGGAAAGGCCGAACAACCTCGTTGCACTCCATTTGAGGTAGTAAGGGTCGGCGAACCACTGCCATAAACCCTAACGCTGCTCGAGGTCACACCCAGGCCGAAAATACGAATTGCTCCCCGGAAACCCACGTACTCCCCTTACAGGTACCTGAAACCCTTCTGTGATGGGGTAACATACGCCACGTCTTAGTAACGTCAAACAGCTTATGTGGCATTTCATAGGAGACCCGCCTGTCAACCGTGATTTCATCAGGCTCCAGTAGTACTACCACTCATTGTACACGATTGCTCAGTCGGTGAGAGAACAGCGTTTATTTCGCAGTTAGCCCTCCTGTGGACGGCAGTCCCCATCCAGTATCCGGGTGGCTTTGAACTAGTCCACTCGTTCTCCCAGAAACCACGTGAACCCTCGCGAACGTAACGCAGGTCTTACTTCTAATTGCCAGTGCACCCCAATAGCTTACTGTCAGACGTTATGTATACGGTGTATTTTTGTACGTTCACAATGGGCACTAACTTCTTCCAATATCGGTTAACTGATGTAGATATTGTATAACTTTATGATGGTTCATGATGATCACCCTCAAACCGATGAGTGGCACCGTCCTAGCCTGGACTCGTCAGACAGAGAAAGTCTGAAAGGGGGAACCGAACCGACAATCCTTTGCCCTACAAACTGAAGCTCTAATTCACTCGGTCACCAGTCCTGTACGCAATTACATGAGAATTCCCACATCAGACGCGGTGTTTACGGAATCCAGCGAATAAGATTCTCGGTTTTTAATGAGAACGGTTACCGGTTCAACCCTCATCTACATTATCTCTACCTGGTTGGTTCAGACAGAGTTTCGGCTTGAGGGGTGAAAGCTAGGAAACACTGAAGACACTCGTTTGAAACCACTGTGAACATGGCCAGTGTAGATTGGTATTCCGATGTCTGTTTTATCCATCCACAATAATAAATTAGGGAACAAGTTACAACTGATCTTCACAATTGTATTCGAGCACAACCTACCGATTATGTGTCAGTCCAACTGGATAAACATGTAGCGAATGTGACCTGGTACCCAATAAGGTTAGGCGGATTAAAAACCAGGCTAGAAAGTTCGTTGTAAATTTTTCTCACACTCTCAGCGACCAAACAGAAAAATTGTAAGGCATGAAACTGTGTATATTTGTTAAGACACCTCCGAGTTCCACACTTCCTCCGCGCGTCCGAACTAGTTTTAATCTTTTGGGAGAAGTAAACATTCTGTTCGTGTTACAGTGGCCTACGAAGTCTGTCTATCAACCGAACTATGGGACCCTTCTGAGTGACACAATTACGGCTGAACATTGCACGAGTACAGCCTCTAGTTCTACCACATGTTGCAATCACCACGCCAAACTTTCACAGTAAGCTTTCAATCATCTGAATGACAAAGCAATCGGTACATCACTTCTAGATTTTCTTACCGGAGTGGTTTGTGAACCCGCCAAATTGGGTAACGCCCGTGTTTACTTCTCTATCCAAATTACTCATTTTCATTGTTTGTTGCATCACAAGTGTGTGTGAGCTGTTCATGCGAGTCTTTTTTATTGGAGACGATTAGCCGATCTGCATACCTTGTATACCTCTTTTCTTAGACGACCACCTCTAGGGGAAAATCTGATGGCATTCGATGCAGATTCTCGGGTTTCTGTCCACCATTAATCCACTGGCAATCCAACGGCTGCATAATCCACCATTCTGCAATTTGGCAAGTTGTCAACTTGTATGTCTGTTGAGTTCACTATCGTTCAATTACCAGCATTGACATGTGCAAGTAAAAGACGTCTGCACACGAATGCCTCATCTCCAGTTTACAATTCAGCTGCAAACATACTGCTTTGATATGCGCAACCCATTCCACACATCAAGATCTCCGAAGAATCAGACCACCCATTGCCAGTGAACGATAAGAAACATTGCATCAGCTATGCTCCCCCAATATTCATACTAGTTTTATTAAAAATGAATTCATTATTTTCACTTACGGATAATTTGCACATCCAAACTCTTGTTTTTCGATGTTAATAATAATATTGACAATAACGACAGAAATAATGATCCATTTCGTTTTTTATAGAATGATATGAAGATGGGTATTGACGCGAAAGTTAGTTATAATCAGAAGATGAATAACCCAACTCAAAGAGTTTGTTTGATTTTTCTGAGAGTCCACAGATGTTCAGAAGGATAGGGCCCACAAGCGATATACCACGTTAGATCGAAGAGTTATCGAGTTTTCCAAAATGGCGATGTTCGACACAGATGAAAATCAACTACCTGATAGGTCTAAACGAAATCCCTCAAATATACCCAAGATCAGATGTATGCAAGCCGTAGAACAGTCGCAAAAATGACGACCTCTTTGCCTCAGGGATAAAAAGGATAGAGTCACCATGATTCGATCTCGACAAAGTTTGGTAGAATCATAATGAAGGACATTATACGGAAAGTGAGTAGAAATAGCAGCGACGAAATTTGAAACAAAAATATCTGGAGCTCCCAAACTGGAATCATCAAAAGGTGACCTGGTTGTTTTGAGAGTGACAGAGAGTTACCACTAATCATATTTCCCGACCTATACTGTTAACTTGA
>QNGE01004641.1:0-29626 GCA_008508345.1 Paragonimus westermani
TGATGATGATGATGCTTTTTATCCATTACTGTTTGAGCCGTCCGGACTGTGTCCTCAAACACAATTGAATCTGGATTTGCATTTGTGATTGGGCTTGTCTATCCTCTGTCTTTGCCTCCATCAGTCTCCTGAAATGCATCTCCTCAAATATGAGAAATGTTAGCATCAAAATTTCACCATCGTAAGGCGAGGAAACAGAATACGAGAAAGTGACCATTTGCCAGATCATCTTCCATTATGTTGATTATCGCCTCAGCTTGCTGGTAAGTGATTTCCGTGTCTTTGTGTGTTGCCATTATGAACATCATCCGCACGCCGAATGGATGAGTCACTGGGTCATGCAAGACTGAGTCAGACAGCCAGATGTGTGCGTCTGAATGTTACAGTGTGTCTACGCGACACAAGGCACACAATCATCCCACCATCTGCAAACAGTTGCTACCTCACAAATGCGCCAAAGGCACCTAAAACTAGGCCCGTTGACCTCTCTACCAGCCTACCTTCAGTCAAAATGAGGTCACGTCCGATAGCTGGCAGGTGCATTCTGCCACGACCGTTAGGTAAATTTTCACGGTTGCTACTTCACTTTCTGCATAGATCCAGACTGCTTAGTACAAGTTTTAAAAACCTGAGCTTCTGATCAATCTCTCCCATAACACATCTTTGAATCTATGAAAAGTGAATGCTTGGCTGCCATGCAACTATAAGAAAAGGGGGCGGAAACAGAACCCAGTTCCTAATGCCAAAATACACGGACTGATCAGGGCTCAACAAACAAAGGCTTTTCAACTAAACTCAAGCGTTCAACATCAACATGTGTACATCTTGGATTGGGAACCAAATTCACGGGGACAACCATGAGCCAACTACACTGCGGCGTTCTCAGCTTTGTTCCCATACTTACACCCACTTCGCAAACAACCCATTCAACCAACGACACTTTTCACCCCGCTGAACCGAACAAGCTGCGATCTCTTGTGATATATCCAGCCACAGATTCCGCGAGTCACGTGGGCTCCAGACAAGAAGATGAACCCATCATAGAGTTATTAACTTACTGGTAGCCGTCCTTATTTTTCCATACTAAGTTATACTTCGTACACCTCGGACCTCAAGCCTAACACCTGAGACATCGGCAACGTGTTTTCAGTGTGGGAGACGATTTAGGCACAACCTTAGTATTTTGACCAACCAACTTAAACTAGGTATCAATGCAGACTACACAAATAAACCCACTTGACCTGAAATACTAAATTTCCGTTTCCTAGCCTTATCATCATCACCACAGGCAACATTATTTCCGTAGTTGTTATAAGGGTACAACTACCATATAACCAGAAGAAGAAGAACAACCCTTATTTGGAAGTAACAATGTGAAAACGTTGTAACTAATTCAAAAATCGGTCACTTCAAGCGTCCTCGTCCGAATGCATGCACGAACGGATAATTGTGTAGAAAGTTCCGGTAGTATCCTACCAGACTATCCAAAACCTGATTCTAACAATCCTTCCCTTTCTCAATGATAATGCCAGTCGCTGATAATTCTGTGAAGGTTTACCTCCTCGCTGATAATCGTTCTTTTTTTATCATACACTGTTAGGCGACTGGCTCTCGAACTGCACAACAGCCGCACTAATCTGACGGATGTGGCAGGGATATTTTTAAAACACGCGGCACAAATGGAACAGCTGTATGCGGACTATTGTCTCAATTTTGACAGGTAAACTTTACATGTTTTTGTGCCCTTCTTTTTTGAACGTTTAGTCCAGTTCACCATTTTTCCATCTCGTGTGCACCTGTGTCATTGACATTCATTATTGATTTAGCTGTATGATTAATCGCCTTTGTGCAGGGCGTGTACACACATCAAGTGTCCTTATTCTAAACACACCTATGCAGTGGTTAACGTTTTCTTTGAAATGCTAGTGATTCAGTTCTAGGTCATTCATTCATGATCAAGGGTCAGGTAGATGTCAGCTAAGGTTGTATGATTGACTGATTCTTGCTTTCCGGCGTTACTCCTAGCAGTTAGCTCGTTCTGATGTATAATGTGAGGTTTCTAACTAGAGCAGTAACCACAAGTAATTACGACTGAAAAATCTGATGAGGTAGTTTTGGTAAATCTGAAATGACTTCACATCTAGATCCCATTAGCGTGCTCATTAGTGTTGATCTCTTTTCAGTTAGTAAGCTGTCGTAAAGTAACACTTACTGAGAACGTTTAGATTCTAAACAACGAGATATGGAATTCTCAAAAGCTCCAGCTTCCTACTTCCGTTCACAACCCATTGAACCATTTTCGTACGATATTGGCTTTCAAAACGAGACTGGACCTTCACGCGGTATGACGGTTTGCGTATCTAGATGACCTATTGGGCTAGACTGGATGGTGTGGTGAGCACAACAACAAATTTACTTATACCAGGCAGACCAACAGGTTGAGGTCTGACAAACCACATCCTCCTGCTCCTCCAGGTTGGGGTTGGATGAAGGTCGACATCTTTTTTCCCAAAAATGTACCAGTTCTGGTAAACTGCCACCCACCCGCTGCCTTGCGGTACAGGCTTTGGTTGAGAACCCCAATCGTTCTCTTGTGTAGATCTGAGCCTCCTGGCAGTATCTCTCCACACATACGACCATGCATAACCACAATACCAGTAATCCCATACTACATCGGCCGTCTCGCAGTATAAACCGGGTCGCCCTATCTGCAGCATACGGCAGGGTGGATAGGCGAAAACATGCTACTTCTGACCCCTCCACCATTATCCTATCAATTTTATCTCTTAGGCCCCTCCTGGCCTCCACTTCAGGTGATTACTCTGCAGGTCCCACAACAAATATAACTAGTCATACAAACACTGTCAGTAAATCCCATCTCTTACCTTGTGAGCCTCCGGCCTTCCTCGTCCGTTGCTTAGGTCTAGGATGTGAATTAATATAGATTTCTTCAGCGTTCGCAGGCTAAAACACATAGGTCAACAGGCCGGTCTCGCACGGACGACTGACTCGTTTTCTGCCGTATCTCTGAGACTGGAATCCAGGACAGTAGTCAACGTATGGTACTAAAAACACCAGCTCTGTCTACCCGATGCCCGTTATACACTCCGGGTGATTTCACGGCCGCCGTTACCGGAGCACTACGGCTGCAGCCACATTGATAGTTTGGATTCATGTTAACAATAGACTCTGTGCCATACGCTTGGCAGGCTCTACTAAGGCCAGCTCTAGACACAACACTCAGAAATCTGTTCACTGTATCTGATTACGTTCCTACTGACTGTAGCGACTTCGACGTCATGGATGCGTTTTACTCGGATCTGGCCTCCCTCCTTCGTTTGAGACGTGGTCCTGATGTAGTCATTCTGGCTGGGATAGGGATGCCCAGGTCAGACGCCTTAGTGAAGCCGAATCTCGTTTAGGTGACAGGTTTGGGATATTATCCCATCGGTCGGATAATGGCGGTCCGTTGTTTCAGCTGTACGCTGAGCACAAGCTATTTTTAGCCAGCACTAGTTATAGGCATCGTGCACGTCACTGCTACACTTGGCGCCCGCCTTCTTCGAATCAGGCCTTGTCTCAACCAGACTGCGTAGGTGATAGTTATGAGTGACGTGGTTCCATTCAAGGCTGTCATTGTTGTTGGAGCACGTATTTGGACTCGGATCATGCACTGGTACGTTGTTTTTTTGTCCTTACTCTTTCTGGGCAACAACCCTCTCGACAGCAACGGCTGGCTGTTGAGAAACTGGCTTTACCATCGGTAAGGCATAACTACCAAACCAGCTTAGAAAGTGGGCTTAGCAGTTCCCACTGCGGGACCGAGATTTCACTGGAGGTTTGTGAAACAGGTACTGTGGCATGTGGCACAAGGGTACGTGGGTTGAACAGACATTGGATCTCGGAGAAACCCCTGGAGTTGTTAGAAGCCAGACGGAACATTCCTCCTGGTGGTTTGCACAGCAAATCTAGAAGAAATATCCGTAGGAAACTGAAACATAGTCTAAAGGCTGATCGTGAGGCTTGGTTAATGGAAAAAGTTAAAGAAACGGAGACGGTTTTTGCTTCAGGGAAAACCGGCAAACTCTTTAAGCTCATCCGTGCTGTTGGTCCCAGGCGACCGTCTGTCAGTGAAGATATCAGTGAAGCTATCAGCTAAACAGATGGCACACTCGCCTATAATAAGTCCGGAAAGTTAGAACGGTTGGCGGAACACGTTGAGAGTCACTTTAGCTAGCCTCCTGTTTCTAACGTGTTGTCGCCACGACCTTGTAATGCAGCCCCGTGGTTGGTAGATTTGGAACCACCCACTGGGACTGAGGCCCGCAATTGCATTTTGGCTCTCAAACGTAATAGGGCTGTTGGTCCAGATGATCTCGTGCCGGTACTTTTCGAATAAGGCGGGGAGGCGTTAGTGGAGGCTTTGACTCGGTTGTTCCAGCTTATGAGGACGAGGGAGACCTCCCCTTCATGCTAGGGTCACGCGATAGTAGTTCTCATACTCAAGAAAGGAGCCGGGGGCTCTTGCGAGAACCGTAGGAGAACTATTTTTACCGCACTCATTTCTAGGGTGCTGGCATCCACTATACTTCCTCGGTTCACTGCAATTCGGAGGTAAATATTGGGGAAGAACAGGCAAGGTTTCGTCTTGGGCTGGGATGTATAGATCAAATTTTTACTCTTCGTCAAATTCTGGAGCAGCGTCATGTGTACCGTTGACCAGCAGTCGTCGTATTTCTCGTTTATAAGGGTGCGTTTGATTAGATGGATCTATGTACACTTTAGGAGTCGTTCAAACGTGGGGATATACCAACCAAGTATGTGAACACACTGTCGGTGCTTTATTCCCACACTACAGCTCATGTTATAACGTACGGTTAACTGTGTGACAGTTTCAGCACCAAGATCAAAGTATTTCAAGGCTGTCCAATTTTACCATTTTTGTTCAGTTTCGTGATAGACGAAGTAATGGAGGATCGTCTCCGGCATTCACAAGATGCTAGCGTGGACTTCCTATTTGGTGCAAGACTGATCTTGATGATGCTGAATACATGATGCTGCTGTTTGACAACTGTCAACGCTAAACGCTGTTTCGCGTTCTGTTAAATGCTTTAGAATGCACTTTGCGGCCTTAAAATGCAAAGTGGATATGCAAGATTGTTGCGAATACGTAGATTTAACGTCAGTTAATGAAGCCATGGGGGTTGTTGACCAGTTTGTGTACTTGAAAAGCTGCATCAGCAGCGGCGGCAGAGGTGTACGAAATGAAGTACACATGTGTATCTCTAAGGCTAGGGCGGTGTTCGCTAATTTTGGGCACTTATGGCGGCAGAGAGTTATCTCTCTGATTCTGAAGGTTCGCGTGTATGAGACAAAAGTGAGGGTTGTATTAACTTACAGCAGCAAAACTTGGCCACTCGGAGTAGAAGACGTGAACTGTCTTCGGGTATTTGACCACCGATGTCTACTTTAGATGACTGGTATTGGGTGGCACTAGCGAATAAGTAACGAAGGGATCGGGAAGCGGGATTTGGTAATGATTGTCAAACGAGTTCTTTTGTTCAGTCCTTACATTTGCACAGACTTAGGTGATTGGGTCACATATTAAGGACGCCAGCTAGTCGTCTACCACGTCGAGCACTCTTTGCCGACGTTGTGGCCGACTGGTGCGAGGTAGACAGTTGATGACCTGACGTATAGAAATGAAGTCATCAACCAAGGGGTTGGTCACTGTAGATCGGGTTTGTCTCTCGGTTTGTGGACCTTGAGACTGACAGAGTCGGTAGCTTGAGACGTTAGGTGAGATGGCGGCTAATCGAGCTCAGTGGTGTGAATGTTCTCGTTGCTTGACTGAATCGTCTGTGAAGTGAGTGCATTTACTAACGCGGGGCAGTGCAGGCCGTAACGAAGCTGTCGTGCAGATGATGATTTACTCTCGCTCACAACTCGGTTGTTTGTTTTTGTGAATTGTAGGCACCTTGATGTTGAATGTTTGAATATAGACGTAGCTATTTTTGATAGTTGACTCCCTTTCCGTCCCCTTCCTATCTTCTCTCTTTCTCTGTAGGGTTTGTTTTTTCTCTTCATGGTTGTGTGACAATTAAGCATCAGTGGTTCACACTGATTTATTGCTGTCTGTGGTGACTAGAATCTGATCAGCATGGTATGCCGTGCGAAGTATTCACCCTTCGAATGTATAAAGCTCTTTTTGATTTGGTCAGGAAAGTTTCGACACAGTGCAGAGCCGAATTTCCAGTTCAATCACTTTATTCTCCGATGGTAGCTCAGACTGGTGTGCGCTCAACACCAACAACAACGCTGACAGATATTCAGTCGGTGGTGATCCGTGTGTGACTTCAAAATACGTAGGCTGCGTTTAGTTTGATATGAATAGAAAAATGGCAATCTCGACATCGACTTACGACACTATGACCAATATTCCTAGCCAACAAATATAGCTTTCCATTCAAAATCGACTTGAACTACCCAGATTTCTGACCGCAGCAGGTTTACGTATGTGCCATCTGAATTGAAAGACAGACGGAAAAACTAATCGTGCGCTGCTTTGACCAATATTAGCTTCCACACAATAATATGATTACTCGCTGCCCTGTCAGCTTGTCTGTCTGCCGAGATCTGGAAAAGAACAAACTGATGGGGATTCGTTATAAATTAACCTAGCGTCAAGTTGCGGAGGTCAAGATAAGCAGTACGGTTGAAATTTTGAGGTCATCAAATTGGCTTTTGGTTTGAAAGGCCCAGCAGACTTTTTCAGGCATAGTTTGATCGGTTTCGATTTCCACTAGGAAAACCTTTAGTGCACTTCATAACTGTGTCACTTGGATGTCCTAGGTCAATAACTTGAGGCGTTCAAGTTTCGAAATGAAATTTCGGATACCCTCCATGAATTTATATTTACAAAGGACTGCGCTCGAAGAGTACCCATTAGGTCGCCCCATGAGATTTAAAATAATCCAGTCAGTGACACTTAGTCGACATCTACGCTGTGGCCGACTCAGACGGCTAGCTAAATGGGATCACGTTCGGAGTGAGAATAAACGTCAGAAGAGGCGACCAGGATAATTAAAACCTATATGGTAATACTGACGAACATGACACCAAAAATACTCTCGCATTCTAAGTGTGAATTAATCAGGCACTCCCATTCTCCAACTTAAAAGACGTTTGGATTGACACCGCCAAAAACAACTTCGTAAAATGAACACCAGTTAGAGGAATATAAGCTCATTAATGCAACTGTATCAGGATGAAGGCTGGGGCATGCAAAACGAGTACAAGTAACCAATGTCAAAGTAAACAAGATTAAAGTCATAAATAGGATGAAAACAGAGTTAGATTCGCTTTCTGCTGTCACGCTGAAAACATTCGTAGTAATCTCGGACTACACTCGACAAAGGGTGAAGATAAAAGACATTTAGGAGCAACTTTTTGCAAATGAATCATACGTTGGTTCACCAAATTCAGCAGTCGATGTCTCATCAACCGTGAAATGTCAGACATACCAGGACATCTCAGCAAATCCGCCAGCACCGTTCACTCGTTCCAAAGAGCATACGACAGACTTTGATTTAACATTGTCAGGGTATAAACTTCTGAAGATCAATCTTTACATTAGGTTCCAATGTAGGATGCGGATAAGATTTTGGTTTATCACAGTTATGTGCGAGGATTTATGTACTTTACTGTCATTGTGTAGATGAGCTGAGTTTGTTCCGAGGTGACTGCCATGCTGTTTCTCCCTGGGTAGGCTGGGTCCACCTCAGGCCTCAAAAACGTTTTCTATATGGCTCTGAGGGGTATGTTTTTACATTGTGGTTATTTAATATGAACTTTTCATACCTTATAAAGGCAGTATTTAAACAGGAAGGTCTCTTGTTTGGGACCACTTTCACGAAGGAAGAAATGCACCCTCGTTTTTGTAGTAGAAACTAAAGGAGTATACCGACACAAGACCACAATCAGCAGAAGTGACTGTGTCGATCATTAGCCAACAGCAGGACGTTCATTGGGTTGTTGACCGCTTCAAACAGATCTGACAGAGAAGGACTCACAGTCAGCCAGAAAACATGAAAATTTTCAACAGTTAAGAGATGTCACTGTAGTTCAAATCGTTTTAAATCTGACTAAGTAAAGAATATATCAATTCAGCCGGTTCCAAAAAGACACTAGTCCGAAAGAACTAACCGTATTGGACGATCTACGCTTTTGCTTTTCTTGCCTAAATATGTTTTACTTCAACACGTTAAGCTTCAACCGTGGCCGAGTTCTCTTCTACCTTAGTAACTTATTCGACCAGTTCATTTATCGAAACATTTCCGCAGACAGCCATCTCCAGTGATCCCTTCTGGAGCCAGGGTAAATGCATTCTCGTTTGTTGGCCGACCACAAAATAGATGGTCGATGTCAGCTCATGAGAAACGGGAACACAACACGGCCAACGAAACTATTTCATACAGCCCCCTGCATTCCCCTTGACTGCAACCCCATGGCCAAGCATCTGGATTGCAGGTTCGGTTCCCCCAGCGAACGCCATATTGATGAGACTGAACAAAATCGAACCGGCGGTCCCCCACTTCACTGTTGGCTCACAGTTTTCTCAGTTTTTCTTGGAACCATAGTAGGTGTTTGCTCGTTTGCAGTCTATCCAAAAAACGACTGAACCACCTCCGACTTAATAGCTGAATCCACTGCATGATATTTTGTTCACCGCGCTAGCCAGACCAGTACAGCAATTAGGACTAGGCTTGTTGTCTGTGTTCGGTTAACTGGCCAGTTACGGTACAATAAACACAAAGATGATTATGAGGGCTAGTGACTTAGAGTGTTGGTGTGTAGAGAGTTCGGATTGCGTGAAAGCGACCATGTACACACCATATGTTCTAAATCATGTGTTCAGGCCAAAGGAGGTCTAGTGTCCTCACTAACCTCTAAGCACAATGGTCAAGGTTGTACAGCGGGAAGTTAATACCCTCGGCTGTTATCAATATTCGGATTCTCACCATGTATATTTAATCCTTGTACACTCGGTGAAAAGTTCGAATCCAACCTGCTAGGCTAGGTGGGAAGTAATATCATTTGAGACTGCTTGACATACCAGTGTTTAAACATGCAGAGTGGTATTCCCTGGCTTCTCTAGACAGTCGCCTAGTAATGTCACTAGTACAACATGAAAACTAGATGAACATTCACGAAGACTGGTTACGGAAAACGGGACTCTGTATTTGGGTTGTGACGTGACGACATAGTGTGAACGGAAACTCACTTATATCTCTGAGTTGAAAACTAAGTTCCTTCAGTGAATCTCTTGAACTTTCTTGTGACCACTTCTACCGTTGGATCCCCTTTGAAAGGAAGATTAGTGAACGCGTTTCCTACTTACAACATCGGAATCTTGTTTAGTCTGGGCTGCTTGTATCATTTTCATAACCAAACCTGCTAAGTAACCTTTCTGTGTATAAACTTGCAAGCTATTCCCCTGGCTGGTAAAACTTCAGTACCGCACATTCTTAACGCTAGTCATGTCGGATATCTTGTGGAATTTTACCCTGTTTTAGTGGAGTGAGGCTGGTAAAGAGTATGCACTGACCAGCGTAAGACCATTCCCTGTGCACGTTTCGCCGAGCTGAAACGTCTTCCTCGTTGATTACGATATCATCCAGAAAACGTATCTCGCTGCGGAACTCTGCCTCCCGAGTGAATTTAATGTTGTTATGCGCCGAGCTAGATGACGACGGAATACGGTTCAAGATGAAATCCTTACTGATGACGAAAATTAAATATAGTCTATATAGATCGTGTCATGTCAGTCTTTTATCTTCTCTATTCGAATAACCGTTTACTTGCGACTACAAATTTTGCGCTTCCCCCCTAGTACACGCTGCATCATCGACTAATTTAACACAAAGTTACTTCAAACCATCCGTTCAAAGCTGTAACTGAGTGAATGTTTGGCTGGATGGTAATGGTTTTCAGGGGATGGGTGAACCTTCTATTCATCTCCAGTTCATTCACATAACGTTTTCTATCTACCCTAACTAACTCGCTTTGTCCGCGATGTAAAGTCCTTTCCGTCCATTTATCCTAACAGTTGTTGCACACTCTGTGTACACACGATGGTCTGGTGTCTCCAGATTGACTTTTTCAATGTCACAGTTCTACCGCCATCTTCCTTCGTCTTTTTCTCTCTTTTTGTCTTGACTGATTGACAATCGTGAACAGTTCTATGCACACTCTGAACATGATGCAACAAGAATGTGCAGAATTTTGTGCTCGACTTGTCGTGTTACAGAATGATCTACGGCATCCGCTCTCAGTGGACACTTATCTACTCAAACCGGTTCAGCGAATTATGCGCTATCAGTTAATGCTTCAGGTAACCTTTTTTCTCGCTTCCCATCGAGCGTTCATAACAAACCGATTTGATGTTCTAGGGCTCTTAGCTGCATAGTACTTTCAGTTACTTTGAGCATTTCGTTACGATAGAGTCCCTTGGTAGATTAATTGAATCTGAGACCGTGAAACACACATGTAAACGAAAAGATGTTACAAATGGTGTGATTATGCATACACAACTGTAAATAGTAAATTTCATACGAATACAAAATGTAACTAGTTACTTATTGTCTGTTGATAACTACTTATCACAGATGAAACCAAACGACAGTTCATGACCCTAGGTCTCCTTTGTAACATTTGTGCCCTCCAGTTGTTGTTCACCTTTTTGAATAGCATGTACAACGAAGAGCTGCTGGTGGTTCGATAACTATACGGTCTGTGTGATAACCCGGTCTCACCTCAATGAGGCGAACCAGGATTCGAATTAGACCGTGACATCTAAGATCGTGGTAACTTCCGGATTGTGATGGCTGCCTTTTGTCAAAAATTGCAGTCGGTTTACCTGCCATGTAAACCTTTCGGATCAACCCTTACCAACACCTCATTGTGGAAAGAGTTTTTGTGAGCACAACATCACGGCCACTTTTCCACTAAGGCTTCCTTTATTTTTCAGGAATGTCTGAAGCAGTGCAAGAATGTGTTGGCCCAATTGACCTCCCCAGAATTCGTCGATAGCCCTGACGGTTGTGATCCTATCTCCAAGTTCGGTGGACTTTCGGAGTTACGTCAGTCAGAGGTCACGCTTTCTCATGCTTTGACACGAATGATTCGGGTGAGAAATTGTTAGATAAAATGGTCTGATATCATATGTTTGTGAGCATTAGAATCTGACCTCAACATATTTATAGAAAGGTCGGCAAGATTCTGCTGGGGGTGAAATCGGATGTTCTATCAATGAGTGAACCGAAGGGCAACGTTTATCTGTAGCAATAGTCCGTAAACTTTTCCAAGTCGTTGTCTTTTCAATATCACCGCCTCCTTTAGTTTGCATGACGAACATACGAGTGACGGACAGACAGAAATGTGTATGGGTGTGTGACATGTCAACAGCATGTGTGAAGGATAAACAGAAAGGTTACTACCGGGGTAAACGATTATTAGCTATTCAACAGGTTTTCACTGGTCATCAAGAGGTTGCGGCCAGGGTATAAAGGAGTTGACTACGTAGATAATAGAAATTGTCATCAGACTGTATTTCGTAGTCGATGGCTTCGAGTTTCTCATGTGGCCATCTGCTTACTTGTTTATTTCCGTCATTGACTGCGTGAAGTATTTAAATGGGTGTCTGGCCACACGCTGATTTCACCTGTGGATGTCGAAAAATTAGGACGTACCGATAGTCCGTTTATCGCACAGCCACTCGAAGCGGTCAGGACCTGTAGTTTTCCGGTATCCAGTTCACTGCTTGTAAACGTAATCCCGCCATAGCAATAGTCAGCACAGTTGGGAATAAAAGAGAGTGTGGCACAACAAGAGGTGGTTATGACCAAAATTGATAGACTAAAATGTTTGTAAACGTCCAGATCACTCTGAAACGGGAAATACGTTCGACTTGTTTAGCACTCAAAAGGATGTTCTTCTCGTTCACCACCATTTCATGAGGATCACCTGACCAGTGTTATGCATCACGGGTCTTAGGCCTTGTACATTCTGTTGCTTTCAACACGGGGAGTTTCACCTAGAACAGATTCAAATTATCTAATTGATCCGTCTCACACGTCATTCATCAGTTCACTCGTAGCTGCAGTGACAGTTACGTTGACACAGCGGCTAGTTGTCTGCATCAGCAGCCATTCGAACATCTTAAATGACCGGCCCAGTTGACTAGTCGAACAAGCAAACAACCATATAGCTGAACGAGGAACTTTGGGTCATTGATTGTGAAATTCAGGCTAGAAATGTACCATCGGTGCAATGAAATCCTCCGATGTGCTTTTACCCTACACGGGCCTGAAACCCTCAATAATCAATTTAACCATGGTTCCTCATGCTGATAAATTAAGACGCTGAATACTCTAGTTTTTCGTACTTTCACAGTTTGATCATAACGGTGACGATGCCCAGACAGTGATGATATGAAACGTAAAATAGGAGATGAATGACGAAGGGTCATCAGGGAAGGAACAAATGATAATTAAGGTAGACCGGACCCTACTGAAATCACTCACTCGCTGTTTACATTTGGTACACTCCACAGCAGTTCCAAACGGGTCCACGGAAAATTCAACAGGTCAAATCGCATGGCAGTTGTCCATTTCGATTTCTCATGTTAAGCGGCATGTAGAAACAACAAAGTTAGAACGGACAGTGCCACACTTCATTCTCAACAGTGCCGATGTGCCTAGATTTACTCTCCATAAACGATACTGTTGTGCCAATTGTGGATAGGTTGGCTGTACTATACCCACGCGCGGGTACACGTTTTCAAGTGTGGTACACTTCCGATGTTGTCGGTTTCAATGACTCGTGAACCTTCGTTGTATACGTCAGCGTTTTAACTGCGATTTATATATGGTTCTGGTCCACCTGCCTCAGATTGCCGAATATATCAATAAGCGTAAAGCCGATTGTGATTTGATCAGTCATCTGGGCACTTTGCACCTAAACATGGACGATTTGGGCGATCTGTTATTGAAAGGATATTTTCGGGTCCTGGGCAAAAAGGCTCAACGTTTCATACTTCTCTTTCACGGAGCTGTTGTGGTCTGCAAACTGGTGGTCCCCAACGTTCCGGCTAATGAATTGTGCGTTCACTCGTTAGTCACCGTCAGTGGGGCGAATGAGGTGAAAAACGAGAGCAGGAACTCACTGGAAGTTCACGAAGTTATTAGGGTGAGTTTATTACCTGTTTCCATATTGATAAAGACTACATATGTTGACCTAGCTGCCTTTCTATGGTTTATAGTTCTCGATAGGATTTGTTTGGAATGTACTGGTCTGTCAGCCTTTCACAGTTTTATGTTACCTATGAAAGAGCGGAAACATCCACCTGTCATTTAAGGAACTAATGGACATCGCTACGGCACATCCGGTTTCGTTCGAACGAGCCGCAACCCACTTACCATGTACAGAAGACATAGGGCAGCTGCCTGCATTTTATCTCCGAGGTCAACGTAACATTAGTCCATCTGGTAGAGCGATCAAAGCAATTAAACTAAAGTGCAAAAAACTGTAGCAGCAGCTCGAAGTTAGTGAGTCATGTTCTTCGAATGCGATGACTTGGCTAGACTGTGCTGTGTCTGCTTGCCCAACTATTCACTCCGTAGTTAGGACTGAAGCTGCCGGGTATGGGAAAATAATATAGTATGAGGGCGCTGACACTTTGTTTTGTTAGAATTAAACGAACCGCAATACCGAAGCTATTAGTGGTAACTGTTTGTAGTTAGTGAAAGGCGCCGAAGAAAATTTCGGTGTTCGTGTTTGGTTCACTTTTGTTTGCATAAAAAACACCTCAGCACTATAGAAAACCAAAGTTTAAAGCACCTACCTACACATGTATCAATTTCCCATCGCCCATATCGATTTCGTTCTTTCAGGGAAATAGGTGTTAACTTTTGAGTTGAACTTAAGTCACGTTTGATTGCAGCTTCCAAAATTCAAACAAGTGTTTCGGTCAACTCACAAAGAAGCCTAATTGTGTGTGTGATAACACATTTTGGACATCAGTCTGAGCTCAGGCCCTGGAACTGTCAGGCGAGCGTGGTTAGTCAACAGCACTCTGTTGAACTCTTCCGAGAACTGCGACCAAATTATTATGTCCAAACACTTGTCAACAAAATTTTATCCCCTCGTGAGATGTGAAGGCGAATAGTATTTTCCTGTCAAGTCTAATCGATCACTCGGTGATCAGCGAGTTAGTGAAGTAGTTGGCCTCATTGATCCTTCGCGACAGTACGAAGGCTTTGTAGAAAGTCTTACTTCCTTTCGTCATGACACGTGGTGCAATCTGACATATTTCAGTTGGGGTTTTGTGAGTGCGATGAACTGCAGTCCAAATTGATTTCTGTCATTTGCAGTCAACGTACGACCTTCACTAAGTAAGTAGCTTCTAGGATGGAGGTTCCGGAACGTTAGAATCAAGTCCTTGCGCGCCACTAAGTAAATTTGAACATTTGTCACTTTCACAGATCGGGATGTGTAGGGTGTATCACTTCTAAGGGAACCTCATATAATTAGCGAAATTGTCTGGAGCTCCTACCTGGAATCGGAATGGCATCGGGGATAGTATTGACGATAGATTAAAGTTGATACAATTCCCCTAGATGTACTTCAATGATTCTAGTTTAACTGTCTTAATCCCAGTCTTGGAGATAGAGTGACCTATCGAACGGTGCTTCCAGGGCCTAAAGGTCATCACGATAAGTTAGCGTGAACACTATCAGTTTGAAACTGTCAATTGCTCAAATTGTGTAGAACGCCATAAAAAGAGCTGTACTGTGTCATTTCTTATCCGAATAGTGTTCAACTTAGCTGTTGACTTCAGAAGTCTGAGATGAGAGGTTTCAGTCTTTCGCATAGTTCTATTTTCAGCAACTGAAGGATATTTAAACCAGTCAGTTGTATTTACAAAGAACTACGAATAAACTTCAGTTTAGTGCACAGCCACACTCAGCGTTACAAAAAACCCTGCTGATTCAGTTTTAATGGTTATTTCGTGAATAACGAGATTGGGTTTGTGTGGAAGTCAAGGTAGGTGAGGGAAAGCGGAGATGCAACTAAAAGACTTTCTCCAAAGTTAGCTGAAAGGTTGTAACCAATTTTAGAACGTTTCGAATTAATAGGATGAACTATGCCGGGTATAACTCGGGTCGTAAATTTAGCACACACTGTAAAACGGCGAGAAACAATGAAATTCTGTTAGAAATCCCCTAACACACAAAGCACGCAAAAATCATTAGGCCAGATGTGCGGAATTCTTGCAAATCAAACTTGGCTAACCAACTGGTGCATAGCACATACACAGAGGTAACGCACAAGCTCTGGTAAATAGGCTGGTTAAGTGATGTGGGACGAGTGGGGATTCGAAGACGATTCGAAGAGGATAGAGCATTCTGACTTTGATGAAGACGTCAAAGATCGTACTCGGTCATTAGCTTTCGGATAATTAGCATAATAAATGATCGTTGTTTGCACGGAAGTATAGGTGTTCATTAGAACCTGCTCACAGTAATTACATTTAACAGATAAAACAACATTTGGATAATTTTGAAAGTATTCAGGGAGAAACGGTGGTGCTGTGATTTACAACAGCCTTTGCGCCTATCATGTAGCTTACATTCGACGGTAAACCATCAGTGAATTAGTGATCAATAGTATTTTAAACATTTGTGGCTGAACACATAAAGACAATGTGTTAGCCTTGTTTGATTTGAGACAATTCGTTCAAGTAAGTGGGCCAGAGCTCTCCTCCAAGTCAGAGCTAGAATATGTGTTACCAGTTAAATTTAACCGAAGAACGCAACTCGAGTGTGAGACTTCATTGACAGAGGGACTGATCACGATCGTCAATCTGAATGGTAAACCCACCTTCAGAAAATATACAGCGTATTTCAACCTTCAGAAGACAAAGTGACGGATACGCACCAGAAATGTACAACTTAAAGCCGAGCTACATTGACTGAATTTCGGGCAGTCTGGTCTGAGTCCACGTGACTAGACGACTGACCACATGTGTGTACCATGCCGCGTTTGTTGACTATCGGTTCAACACCTACCGTTCCCATTACTACGAAGAGATGTAGAAAGTTATGTCGAACTGCTCGTGTGCTTTCACATTCTGTCAGCTACCACTTCATAGTTGTTGTTTTGGGAATTGTGGTACTCATAATATGATGTGATTTGAACGAAATAGTCATTCGAAAGACGAGTGCTCATAATTTATAGAATATTGTCACGGTTCATCTTCCTCAAATGACGCTTTTCGTTCCATTCCAATATTTTCTTAAATAGGTGGAGTGGAAAATGTGAACAAAAATGGGAAACCGAACTGGGTGACACTCATGACGGATTACTTGGCTCAGTTGGGGCATTGTTAAACCTAGGTAAAGATAGATAACGAAATATACCAAAAGTGAGGGACAAGGATGAAGCAACCGAGTCAAAGGGTAACGACAAAAGACCAACCAGGCTTAAGGCCAAAGGTCAACCCTACTGTAATAGAGGAGGTTGGGCACTCACGAAGTTTTATCAATTTCGTCCCTGAACACTGGGCCCTCGAACTTTCGCACATGAATGCTGCCACACTGTTCGGTAACGAAACGTTTGTAAATCCTTCTCGGAGCCAACAGAGTGCGAGCAGTTACACTTGCTTCGGGCTGACAACGAATTGCTAGCATTCTTCGGGACTAGCGGACATGGCATTAGTGGCTCCTTGTCATTGGTCGTTTCAGACACGGCGCTTCTAGCAGAATAGAAACGTATTTCTGCAGGGCTGTCGGCAGTATGGTGTGGAAGAGATATCCACCACCTTTGTCATGATCCAACTGGGGATCACGATCTAAACTGGTTGAAGTGGGGCACATTTGCAAGTAACGGGCTTTCTGGCCTTTCGGTCAATCAGCATAACCAATGTGTGGGAAGCTAGACGAATAACTGAACGAAAGATCCGCTGTATTGTGTGGGCTACGAAATAACGAAGCTTCTCAGTCAGGACTGATAAGTTCCATTAAACCACGTTACTGATTGGTTGCGAATTGTTCTTTATCTGCAATCAACTTTTCAAGCATAAAATTATCCAGTAGTTAACTGTTTGTGGTAGTGTCTACATCTGTAGCCAAAAAATGGAGGTTGGATTGCCTAATTGCAGTATATTGATGGATGTCATTCTGTTTTGATGTTACGAATGTTCACCGGCTCATGAGTGAAATAAAACTGCTCATAAATTAGGCAATGACTCGTAAACAAACGTTGGTTAACCGTTGTTTAACACTAAGATTACGGAAAATTGGGGATCTGTTTGTGGAAGGGAATAGCACGGTTTGACTGGATAGACGAAACAAATCCCGGTGAGACAGTGCCATTTGTTATGGATAACCGAACACGTAGAAGAAACGGGAATAGGTGCGCACCAAGACAGTTCCGTGAGGTGGTACTGCCGGGAAAACAGTGGGACAGACAGGATTTCTGCGGATCTTGAAAATCCGAGGTTAGTGCTGGGTCGTCAACTGCGCGTGTGATGTTGCCTTGGTCACAATCCACGGAGGGGGATTTTTTGGATCTCCTACCTCAGCTCTATAAGTAGCACTATAAAGGGGGATAATGTGAACGTTTGTAAATTATGAATGGATTAAAGAGCCTCGAAAAATTGCAAGTTTCAAAACTGTGGTCAGTATTCGGCATCCAGCGTTTGAATGTGTTCGGGGCAAAGTAAACTCTGTGATCTTAAAATATTTGTGTGTATGGACTCCGGGATAAGGTCGATATCAAACTTTTTGTAGAGATGATGTGAATGTAAGCAAAGAACGAGAAACCTATGTATGGATCCGGTGGGGTCGGAGATTACATAGAATAAAGGTTCTCGTTCTAAAATTCGCACTAAATTGTTTTCTTGAGATTTCACCAAAACACGAGTTGATGGAAAATAGTGAGATTCCGAAGGCTTGCGTAAGCGGCGTAGCATTTTGGGTCTGTTATCAGTGGAGGATTGTAGGTAACAGGAAGAGGTGGAAAAGATGTCATTGGTAAACAGCGGGGATAAAAAAAGTAGCCATTTGGAAATGAGATGTTTAGCCTTTTTCAAGACAACAAGCTGTATCGATGTGTGTGAATATCGTTTTTCGATTGGCTGTTCGTCTTACAACGAAGTTCAGTCCTGTTTTCTTTATTTATGGGACCCTGTTCCATCCATTCGTTCGTTTAATTCCTCTCTCCTAAAAACTCCCTGAGAGTGTATTTAATATATATATAACTCAGTTTTCAACGAATATTATCATCTGCACTGTACGATATCTTGATATTGATTTAAGATAACCCAGTTGACTGGATTCAGTCAAACTAATTTGGTTTACTCTACAACTGGCCTCCTGTCACTCGGTAAGAGCCCGACAATCTCTGTCTCTTTCAGCTCACCCATGTACACGTTAACCATGCGACCCTGTTCGCCTTTGTAATTCAGCTAACCCACTCAGGATATCTTAAACTGGCGTCGAGACATCTTAAACGACAAAAGTTATAGATTGAATAGCAGCCAATGCACTGTTGCACTTGATTGGAATGATGAGTAATCCTTGGGGTCTGGCTGCTGCTAATACCATAGTAGTGTACAAGCTACAGCGAGTCCGGTTGTGGTCAACCGTGGACACCGTGTGACAATCGACTCATATAGTCTGTACCATATCTTGTACGAAATCGTACAGTTTAGCCGTTAAACACATATATGCTCTGTTTTTTAGGGCTCCATTGTATCCGTCGATAGAGAACTCCTGTGATTCTCAATCAGACGATGACGTTTTGGTTTAATTATTTTTATAGAATCTCTTGGAGAGCTTCAGATTAGATGCATGCTCTTACAAAATCAGCGAATATTAAATTTGACAGTGAGGTGTTAGTTACATATTTTGTCAATTTTATTCAATGAAAGTTAATGACAGTCAGTTGTGATGCCGTATACTTTGTGTTCCCACGATGATGATCACTTTCTACAGTGCTTTGTGCGTTTATCTTCTGTCACCTGTATGCCGCTAATCATATTTCTGTGGACGGTATATTACCTTCGTTAATAAATGTACATATTCAAGTTAGTCAGCCCACGTCACTGAACAAACTTACCAGAAAGGTCCCAACAACCCTTGTATCTGGATTACTTCGTGTAGGTTTTAGGATTGTGTTCGCCCCACCCACTCCCAAACTTCTCAAATCCATAAGGAATACACATCTGACGTATTAAGAAAAGAATGGAAACATGCCTTTCGTGATTTGGTTTCATGTGTCGTTTAATTTACACCATACATTGATTAGTGTGGCCAGCTTTTTATGGTTAACTTAATTTGCCTCACACAGGCAACACGAACTGTTGCGAGAAATGCATTTTGTGAATGAGATTATTTGATGAAGGGAATTTGCTCTCAGAGTTTAATTTGTGTTGTCAGGAAAACGTTTTATTATTTTCAGTGTTATTCCGTCAAATGTCTACGAAATGCAGTTTTTATCTCACGTGTCTCGGTGTACAGTTTCTGTTTAAACCTATGAATACCCCGTATATCCTTATAAGAAATGGTTTTTTAAGACTTCTACGAATAAATTTCTGGCTATTTGAATTGCTACTCATGTGACTGTCGAATTCGATTACGCAATTTAAATCACTCCAAAAACATCCAGGTTCAATTTCACAAATATATAGTCATCCAACAGACCAAATTGTACTACTTTTCTGCTAACCATTCAGATAAACAGCAACCATCACCTGCACAAATTGATCCATTACGATCGGTGAAAACGGAAGTTCTACACTAGTTAACATTGTTTTTACGTTGGCAGCCCAAGAAATTTAGAAATGATAATAAATTCTGAAGAAAACAAAACAGATCATTCTGCAACAATGAACGCATTTAACACACTGTCCCTGTCTCTTTCATATTTCTTCATACAATTGTTACCAACGGTTTTGTTTGTGTATCTGTCACTACTTTCTCATCTACTGAAATATCACGAAAGGCATAGTTCAGAATGAATGTAGGCGAATTTTATCACTACAGAGGTCCATCAGAAACAAACCTTTAAAGAAGAAACACTTGCCTAGAAAACACTCTTTATGAGGTGAGGTATGTAGTTTCCGTATCAAGTGTTTCTCTCGAAAGAATGGAACTCTCAAAAATGTACGGGAATCATACTTTGGATTTCAAAATACAACGAGACAAATTACTACACCCTTCTTGAATCAAATCCAAGTTGGTCACGCACTGACCCCAAAGTGGTCATTGAAGTATATATACTCGTAGATGAACAGTCCTTACGCACTAGTGTAGCAAGCTAACCTTCGATCTACCAAAGAATCTAGTGTAGACCCATTAAAACAACATACATCTTGTGATCTGTGAGACATGTGCACTATACTCTTCAGTCATACTCTCTCAAATCCTTGAGTGCGTGGCACATCAGGTATCTCGTTCTGGAATCTGAACACCTGAAATTACTGGCTGAAATGATATAAATGTGAGATGAACTAAAGACCTTGACTTCTGAAAACAGCAAGAAATAACCACACCGCTTAATCAATTTATTGAGGATTTTGAAAAAGAGCTAGCTGAATGGCATTGCCTAAAACACAGTCGTATTTTATTTAGGCCTAGCAATCGTACAAGGCGGTCATGCGCGTTGTGTGGAACAGAATGTCATGTGTAAAAGTGTTCTACTTACAGTAGGATGAGTGGAATTCGGACCATCGTTGTAGATGACGGTTGCACTACAGAAGACTAACAAGAAAATATCTGTTTAGTGTGATCTGTTTCCCCCTCCCCCCGGTCGAAAGAGCTTGTTCAAATGTCATTTGTTTGATATTTGGCTGTCCCAACTGCCCAAAACAATTAAATTGAGAATTATTAATAAGGTTTGAGAGTGAAGCGACAAACATATGTAGCGTGTCCTTGTACGACCCACGTGGTTGCCACCGGTAACCGCTTAGTTCAATATACTCAGCGGATGAGTTTCAGTACAACAAATAATCGATTCCGTTAATCTGCACAATAGCTGACGAAATAAACTGTTATAGAATTGCGTAGTACACGAAATTGGAATTGTTGCACTTTAGAATCAAGATCAAACGACAATGTAGTTGATCACTGTTATCTGACCAATAGGTGATAATGAGAATACTCTGCTTCGAATTCCATAAAACATTTTGTAATCATATGCTGATTTTTATTTTTATCATGTAAAACAGTTACAAAATGAACACAGACTAGACATCAGTACGTATATAAACCTGATGAGTATTAGAGTACAATTCAGGGAGTACTACTTAGTTCAAGCTCCTGATTGCTGTGGATTCATTTATTTTAGGTGTAACTACGTGTATTTTATGTGTAAGAGGAGCATATGAAAATGTTTTGTTCTCTCCTGTATAGGTGAGTAGTATAGTTACAGCAACGTTGGCCGGAACGTTTTAGATATATCAAACGAATTGTTATCTACGTTTGAAGAACAACACTACTACTTATTTACTTACAAGTAGCTCCCACTCCCCTATGCTTATGAAATCACAGGTGAACTTTTCCATATCCATGATATCTTTGCTATTGTGTTAAGCGTTCTCTCTCATCGCCGTTTAAGGAACATTTTATGGTATATTTTGTTATTCATTGTATCCTTTTTCGCTTTCTGTATTGTTTTCCGATCTTCCACATCTGTAGCAATATTTAATAACCTCAGATTCACTTAGTTTCTCACGTCTCAACTACTTCAACAGTGACAACTGGTTCGTCTGATCTTGGGATGTTTCTCTGTAGAAAGTAACGTGTCAATAAATATAATTAATAACTTCTTACAAATAATGCATCATGTATCAACCCTTAGTCGGTTCTGAATATAATCCGACTAAATGTTTGTATTTTTTACACGTATTTTCTTTATTCCCATCGCCCCTCTTGCCCAATTAGTGTGATGAACTCATGCTTATAGAATGCATTCCCAAAGACCCACTGGCGTTTCACATCCTCCCGTTCGGTAATCCCAAATCTCAACACACATTACAAGCTCCCAGCGCCGAAATCAAACGGGTTTGGTGTCGTGAGATGAAGCGGTTGATATTGGAACACTATAACGCGGCCATTCCAGACAAGGTGAAAGCCATTGTGTTGAATATGTCCGAGGCAGGTGCCATGAAAACCGGATTTGTTCCGTCCATTGGTATATCCGACCGAATACCAGTGAAACCAGCATGTTCTTACTCTACTGTCAGTCGAAACCGGTCGCTGCCGTTGCGTTCAGATTCCAAAGACGAACAAAGTGGAGACATTTGTCATCATCCATGTGTACAGAATAGTCACAACAATGTTCTCGCAGGTATTTAGACTTAGCATACCCGAATACACCTTTGTCTGTCTCATGACTTGTGTACACTATACTTCTGTAAAATATCAAAATACGCTCATCCTCTTGATTGTTTATACCTACTCCCTGTTACCTTCTTTTAACTCATTTAATATTTTTCGAAGTAAACCTCCAAGCACGGCTCCAGCGCTGATAGCCAAACTCCGTGACATTCTTTGATGAGGTCTTTCAGTTTTTCCTTACCGATAAGTTTTCTTCACCCTTTGTAGCTTTGATTGGATTCGTACTCATTGCAAACCTCGCGTCATCGTCAGCTTACTGAAAACTGAACGATCAGGGATGTGACACATTCATTACAGTATAGTTTCTAGCTGTTGGCTCATCTGCAAGCAAATCTACCATTTCCTAAGCTATCAAAATGCTCCTCATACAGATCTTACACCCTTTAAGACATTTTATGATGTTGGATTGAGGAAAATGTGGACCACATAGTTTTATCCGAAATACGGCGTGTGTAAAATGAACTTAGAAGTTAAAATTGATCATCCATGGAAGGTATGGGTGTCATGCTCGATGTGTTGTTGCTTACCTGATTGAGAATCCACAAATTAAGTGAGCTATATACGCAAAAGCTTTTTTTCCGTAGCTTTTTTCCTCCTCTTATTTAATATTGTCCACGCTACAGGATATCATTTATCAGAAGTCAAAACTTGCCGAACAAGCTCGTTTTCGTTGTGTCATTTCCAGGCAAAATACAACAATAAATAGCAAATTAGTTGTCAAATCAGGATTGTTTGGAATCTAATGCAGTGTGAATCTGGTGGCTATTTTCATGAAGATGACTGAACAAACAAAGCTGGAGAGAAGGATAGGGCAGTGCCTACTGTAAAAACGGTATGTAGACAACATTTTCCCTATCATCGATTGCTACACTGATACTGACTCTCTGTTACCACTAGCTAACTCAAATCACAGGAAACTGAAGTTCACTATGGAAGTAGAACAGGGCGGAAGAATGGCTTTTCTTAAATTTGCACCACCGAAACGTCTAAATGAATCGATTAAACAAGGTTTACACAGGAAGAGGCCATAGAATAGCTGGTATACCTGTTTTCACAGCTTTTTTCCAATGAAGCAGAATGGGAACTTGATATGCTGTCTAACAAACCGAACTTACTGAATTTGTACTAATGACATGTTAACCAAAGAGCTCAAGCTGTTTGGCGAAACATCTCGTACTAATGGATATCCGGACAAATTCCTAACTCGGAATATGCAACGAAGAGAACCGTACGACCGTGAATTACTTGTTGGACAGAAGACCACCCACATGAACTTACCTTACAAGTGCATCGCTGACTACGAAACTCGACACAGCCCTGGCGAGAGCGTTTCATGCTGCACGGCTATCATTTACCTCTAAGTCATTTGTACGCCTTCACCTCAAACACAGTGCTCGGTAGTGCTATTTCCCTTCATATCCACTCATTCTCTTGCTCATCTAGAGCAAGTTAAATTCGTCGCACAATTAGACGCTTAACGGAGAGAATACACGAACACCATCCAGCTTAGCTGAAGACCGGGTAAAAGCGGAGATTTTCTAGCGCAATTTGAGCCACCTAGTTGACAGGGGTCACAGAGTCAGTGTGGGTGTCGCATTCGAACCGATCTACCGCATCACACGTGTATGCACCGGAGGTGTGAAATGTCGTCTCCTGGCCGCTGCGGATGCAATAGAAATCCGGCTGCCACCGTTGGAACAATTTACAAGACACCATAGTAACAATGTCCGCATTCACCAAGTGACATTAGATTTACATTGTATTGGGTTCCACGCAATCCTGACTTGACGGCTAATTCCAAATATTGACGCAAGTGTTTGTGCATCGGAAACGAACTTGTTCGCCACTTTTTTAAATCTGAGAAAATCTCCGAGTATATTTGAGCAGTTAAAACAATCCAAAGGTTACAGTCATGAATTTGCGTCTGGAGACAGGTATAGCAATCCAATAACGTGTATAACCAGTCTTATGATTGTGACTGGCAAGGTGTATCGTACCGTGTTTCAGACAGTGGAGGCTTAAATCCATTGAAAACGGTCATGGTTACGGTGTGTTATGAGCGGATACCAGCAAGCGTACCTCGGACAAACCCTACCAAAATTGACCTTGATGTAGCCACGAACGAGTTGGCGGAGAGCCCATTAATAACGCGATTTTATCAAGGCAGTGCTTGGACTGCGGAGGTTTTCCACCATGGAGAGTTTAAGTACCAAAACACGTTGGCACAAGGCCATTTTTTGTTTGATAGGGACGATTGCTACTCTGAAAACTTTTCTGGAAGAACAGTGCACAGAGCATACGTTTCGTGAATGGCTGCCTGTTGCCACCAGCCAGCTATCGTGATTATTAAATAATTCCAGTGAGTAGAATGATATATCTGCTAATTATGGGAAGCCGCGGCTTCGGTTAGATTCAAACCAGCAACAGGAACCACTGGTCCCTATGCAGCATGTGCTCTACCATCTCGTCTGGGATGCCAAGCCATGAGCCCGGAAGTGTCACACCACGACTGTTAACCAACATCACCGTCAATCGCCATCAAATATTTTTTAAAAGATGGACTACTTGCATTTTGTCAGTAATCCAACTTAAATTGGTGTGCTGTCTTTTTCCTTGGGATTTAAATCACACGGGTTTGCCAGCCTTTGGGCTGTCAAGACAATCTTCTGCATCTGCGATTTAAAACTAATTTTGTCGCGTTTCTGGTCATGACAGATATAAAAGATATGGTGGCTTATCTCGTTGGGCTAACAACCGGATGCTGTATTCAAATGGTTTTAGTTTTATTGAACAACTGTTCTTGGCGCATAATGTTTTTATCTGTACTCTTACAATTTTTGCTCATCCCCCTGTTGCCTGGGCAGATGAGTCCGCAAAACTCAGGGACCTAGGGACACATATCAACCGCACAAGGACATCTACTACGGATTGGTCTTTTAAAAAGCCTATCAACAGGAGCTTTCCACCTACTTGCTTCCCACATGAAACCGTGGATTCTGTCCGCCATTTGATAGACCGGACCAGTGACTCAGCTGTCGGTTGCACTACCGTGATAACCCGCTCACAGTCTACGTTCTCCACTTCCTCATCTACGTCTGCATCATCCGCTGACCAATTCAGACTGTATGACACTCCTGTGATGGAACGAGATTTCCGGTGTATAGCTGTGGATATCAACGAGGAACAAGTGCGCACTTTGTTGGACTCGCTCCCGGTTTCTTTGCCTCACTTATCGTCTTCAGCCTCGGCTTCCTCGAGCTTGAATCAGATCCATAACGGTAGGTCACAAGGTAGCCCGCGAATTCATATTCACAAGTGATTGTGGCCTTTCCACAGGTCATTTTTTCTCTTAATACTACTACTAGTTACACAGGATCCACGTCTGCTCAGAAATATCACACTTCAGAGGGCTCGGTTAGAGTGACAACATTGTTTGGGTTTCACTTTTGTGGGAATTCAGATACTGGGGACTGTAGTCGAGTGCTATCCCGTTCGCCTTACAATAGACATGTGTTAATGTGGGTGTCAGTGATGCATTTAAACTAGGTCACAACTGTCCAGTTTGAAGTAAGCACTTATCTTCAGAGCCACAATCCTGACTTCATATGTATCCTCGACAACGTGCTAAACATCACTCAAGTGCGATCGCCACTTTCTCACTGAGATATGCTTTTTGTTCGGTTTAATTCGGGTTTTTTTCTGACAGGTTCTCAGAAATGCACATATTTATCTGGATCGAGGGTAGAACTATAGTGGGTTGCCGGTTGGAATCGACACAATAGTTACCGTTCTCCTACATAAAGTATATCTGACAACCTGTCAACTGCACACAAACGAATGTGGCTGAATGGTCGTATCTAGCGGCGCATACAGTCTCCCAGTGATGACGACGTCCGACTGTTGATCACATGGTCGTGGATTCGAGCTCGTTTAATGCGATTGCTTCTGTTTAGATTTGGTCTGCGTAACGATATCTAGCCAACAAGCGACCTCGCACATCACGTGACAACAAACACTCCGTGGTGTTGTAAAATTTTTTTTTTTAAAGTACTTGTCTCACGCCCACCATGAACTCGGTAATGTACCTAGTGGTCAGAATGCCCACCTCCTGGGGGTGGTAACCGCAGTTTTCCTCTAGATTCGGTTGGAAGTAAACCGCACCCGTAATTTCTGACATGGTTTAAACTTTGTTTTTTTTTTTTTAAAATAGATTAGCCAAACAGGAAACTTGAATTGTTAAGTCATCTGTAGGTGATCAATTTGTAACAAGTGAATTCACAATTTGTTCATCAGTACTGTGACCACTTCTAGATACTGCACTGTGCAATATCTCATTTGTCTTCTACTCCAAGTTGTCATTGAGGCCAGGTGTATTATTCCACCATTCCCAAGGTTGTCACCCGTTTCTACTGGTTTGGGTAAATCATCCGTTTTAGTTTAATTTCCTTCATCATTCGCCGTTTTGGGCTCTTCTGTTTTTAAGATGCTGAGAAAAAATCAGTATGTACCTGTCGGGAAAGTCATTTCATCACGGTTGTTCCCGATGTGTTTAATTACTTCTAACTTCATTGTTTTAACCTACTCTCTCTTAACAGTCTTACGGCTTTGAAGAAAATAACCATGTTTTATTGCCCAATTCTGAAATCATTTTGAACCCCTACAATTCTTGTCGCTTACTCAGTCATCAGCAGATGAACGCAAACACAGTCTGGATTTATTCAGTGCATCTTACCAGCTTTCTAGAGCGCCCGGCCATCAGAATCGTTGTGGTGGAGTGCAGCTGCGCTTGACCCCAAACTGCTATCTTTGATCGGTTATTATTTAGCGCACGTTGATGGGTTATGGATGTGTTTTTCTTCAACAATAGTCGCTCTCGGGTCTTTGGAAAGATGGTTACTTATCAGTAACGGACACCTCGAAAGACATCAATCCTTTGCGCCCATGCTACCACCATGCCCTTAAATAACTTGTTTTTTTTAATAACGTTAATCTGCTACACTACTTATTAGTAATACAATTTCTGTGCTCAGCAGTGGCGTTGGTGGATTCCAGCGTGAACTGTTTGAGAAATCCTGCCGGAGCAGTCGATCCCCTGAATCATTTGGTGGATTCCATATGAGACAGTGGGACGGGTGGGTAACCGAGTCCAAGTGTGAAATTTCCGAGCTCCTGGTGTGGCTTCGTAGCTCAGCTGGTAGAGCGCTTGCCGCGTTGAGGCATGCCGTGTCTGTCGCTGGTTCGAATCCAGCCGAAGCCCTGACTTTTCACAGTTGGGTCTCATCTAAATTCATTAATCTGCTACACTACTTATTAGTAATAACGTTAGTTATTCCACTTGACTCCAGTCCAAGCATCACTCATGTAGTCATCCAGAAGTTTGTCAACTTCACTATCTCTGAAATGTTTACGTCTAACAAAATATAGAGAGGGTCATCTCGCCTGTGATGAAGGGGAATACAAACAATTTTCTGCTACTCCCTTCAAAATATCCATCGTAGACTCCTGTTCCACTATCGCCTTTGTGGGGTTACCAATGTGAAAATCACAGACAGCATGCACATTAAAAATAAAACAATCTAGACACTACTTCGCAATGCACCAGTTTGTGTGCCTTATCGGTCATCTAGTGTGAATCCTCGGGATTGGACTTTTTTGTTCGCCTATTTTTGGTGACTCTGTTTCAGGACTGATAGATCATAGCGAGTTCATATCCAGTTAAGTTATAAATCAAACTACGTAATGCTTTGTCTATTTGTATCTGACAGAGTTGTGGATGTTTATTCACGTGGCATAAATAACAGAGGAATTCATGTTTAAGTTTATGTGTAACCAAAATCAGTGATGTCCCCATTCATCAAAGTCGTTTATTTCACTCACGTCGACGTACCCATTGCTTCTCTTACGTTTATGAATTAGGATTACATTAGATCTCATTTTCCGTGAGACCGTGAGAAAATCCGAGCCAATCATTCGGTATTCTCCCGTAGTGCACACTGACTGTCTCTTATTTGGCTTTTTCTTCTAAAATTTTCTTTTATTGTCTTGTGATCAGTTTCCATCTTGTGGTTCATGCTTGTCGCTTTTAAACGTGTTTTACTGTACTTGCTCGGTAAATATTTGCTGTTCAGGAGAAGAGCAGTCAACATGAGCTGCGTACCTTATAATTCGGTTCAGGTTCAGCCTCTCTAGAGAACACATATGCGAATTGTTGGAAACAGTCTGATAACCGAAACTGCTGATGTGATCAGATTATTCACTACGTAAATTTCTGTGAGGAGTTAGGTAAACTTACGATCCCAAAGTACATCGAAGTGTGTGGATCTTTCAGTGGTAGCCACGAGCATCCACCAGCATCCTCCCAGAAAACTGTGCATTTCACAGCAATCATTGTCAAAAGCCACCTTGTGGCGAATTCCAACCAAACTGCTATCAGTCGCTCATATTTTACAGTTGATCGCAGTTGTCTCATTCCCCTAGACTTTCCACTTGACCCTTTTCGCAAAGAAATACTAGAGTCGAGTTTCGCTTTTGTTAGAGCTCGCTAGTTGTACATCTCCCTACCACTCGTCATTAATCAAAATACCGCTCAATAAGTTAGTGTTTTCTGTGATTTCAACCTGGAGAGAAATCCTAGTCGAGAGGTCATCGATTCCAGTTAGCAGGACAGTAATTCTATCTCCTCTGGAGGCGATCATGCAATCACAGCGTTACTCGCGAACGGTTGTGGCTGAGTGTTCACACATATTGACCCAGTCATGCATAATATTCAGCACGGTGAGAATGGACCTTGACGTGGTTTGATGGCTTGCGCATCTCGATGATCATTTTTGATAAAACTGGATAGAGTTACTCATACCAGGCAAGCCAACAGGTCTGACAAACCAGTCTCCTGGTCCTCCAGGTTGGGGGTTGGAAGATGGTTGGCATCTCTTCCCAAAAACCGTACCATTTCTGGTACACCGCCACCCACCCTCTGCCTTGCGGTACAGGCTTTTGAGCCAAAGGCTTTGGTTGAGAACCCTAATCGTTCTCCTGTCTAGGTCTGGGCGTCCTGGCAGTATCTCAGCCCACACACAACCATGAATCCTCACAACATCACCAAATCCATACTGCATCGGCCGTCTCGCAGTATAAACCGGGTCGCCCTATCTGCTGCATACAGC
>QNGE01004641.1:32449-57662 GCA_008508345.1 Paragonimus westermani
TGTTGTTGTTGTTGATGTTGATAAGTATTCATCAGTTCATATTCATCATTCACCTTTAAAAATTTGATGTTCTGAATGAACAATTATAGTTTTCCCTTTCAGCAACGGCGATTGAATTGTCATTATGTTTACAAGTGTCAAGCTGGGAGTAAGCGTGAAACGTTTTAAAGAACTGATAGGATTTCAGTAGTTGTAGAAAGCTGACTGACAACTAATAAACTTAACCTGATTCCATCGATGGGAGTACGCACTACTGTACACCTAAGGTGCAATTGGAAACCTTTCATTGACTGTCAGCAACTCGGAAATTAGAACGTGATTCACATATTGTGATAGGCACCATCCTCAACCAACACCTCTTAAATTCGACCGTCGGATTGTGTTAGAAAGTGTTTCTCGTAATCGTGAAAAATGACTACTGGCAGAAACTCCTCTGGTTGCAATTGCAACGCAGACATTGAACCGATCGGACGGTGTGAAAGTGTCAATAATCCGGCCTGATCCACTGAGTGGTCCATAATAACACCGTGTCCTCACTATTCACCCTATTCCATGCACCCGCCCAAATTAACTATGCCCCTCCATTTGCGCCTGAGCTCTTCAATTTGTGACCTCAGGTAACCCATAATCCTATTTATTCTGTTGTTACCTTCTCTACTCATAGCGTGTTAATGCAACACGTGTCATTTGATGACTGTCTCCGATGCAACTTGTTTACTGTAAATTTTCTAATTTAAATCGTTTGATGAGGACTGTCTGAGATGGTCAAAACACTGCGGAATCTATAAGTGCTCTCGTTTTAAGTCGTCGCAACTTAACTAAGGGAATATTTAGTAATTAACCCAACCTAATGAGCACACACGTAGTTAATTCCTGTATCTAGCTGTATGCATGCAAGTTTGTAGTGGTTCATTGTTTTTTCTGTTCGTTCGCTGTCAGGTCGAGGCGGCTCCCCCTCACCGTCTCCTAGCAACGCGGATTCCGCGTATTCGTCCGGGAAGCGCAGATATCCCAGGTTCTCCACGGACGACTTACACATATCTTCAACCCGCACAGCTGGGTGGGATCTTTCCAAATCTGATGGTAGTACGGTGGTACAAATCCACGACCAGCCAATGGTCCCAAACTCCAATACAGTGACGCTGTCTAGCTATGATTTAAAGGAAATTTTCAGTCCGTTGTCAAAGATCGCTTCGACAGTCGACGAAGTGTTTGACTTGGAGACTGTGGCAGAAGCGCCCGGGAATCCGTATCGACCTCTCTCTCGAGCACACATAGTCGATATGGCTCGCAATCAATTACAACACCAGAATTATTATCGTACCAATCCACCAAGGTTCGAATCGCCTCAACTTATCTCAGTACAGACGGGATTGGTGAACGGAAACCAACATGCCAGTGACTCGGGGTCGTCTGGGGCTAGTTCTCCTTGTCGTGTGGTCAGTCGAATCGCTCTTGAGCAAACGCGAAACACATCCGAACCCCGAAAGCTATCAGAAAAGGTAACAAATCATTTTTGATATATGTGCGTTAGACAATGGTAGTTTATTCAATGAATAGAACAGATGAGTGGCAGCCACTCGTAAAGGCATAACACACATCGCCGTCAGTACAAGCGTTTGGGTGAAACCAGACTGAAGCGGCTACTAGAAAGACTATCACAAGGTCACTAAGACTGTAAACGGCTGCTATAACCTTTGCACAATTGTGCTTATTCTGTTGATCAGCTCATCATGTGGTGCTGATGAGATGTTCCTCCTTGTTATTACGCCATCCTCCGTTTTTTCTCTAAAAATATGGAGGTGTGAGACTGTAATATCATAACAAGCCGAAAGACTGGGAGCGGACCCATACGAAAAGAGCGTGGAGTATGAACACTTGTAAATTACGTGAGCCAGTGGGTTTTAACTTTCGTCACGGTCTGTTGATTACTCGGAAGGCGTCAGCCCAGCTTTTCATCTGAATTGTAAGGTAGTCCACTAGACCACTGGCAAACCTTCTGTGGATGGAAATGGTGCATCTTGGTCTATTCCCTCACTAGTGGATGACCCTCCGTTCAGATGTGGCTTCCTCTGCTGGCGTGCATGTGTCGTATTGGGTTCTGTTATCCTCATGGCTGTCTATCATTGGGTCTTGAGACCTTGTTACCATTTGCACACAAGATATTCTGTACGGTCCATCTATGTCACGTTCTTGTATCTGCATGCACACACACACACATGGTTGGCGGCATCCGAAACGGATTTGCCTGTCACAGTGACCGAAGCCAAAGGACGCCTGCGCTTAGCCATCACTGCAATTGGCTTGCGCTGCACCAATTGCAGTTCCACCAACACACCACATATCCAGTGTAAACCCGAAGGAATAAGACCGGGAGGTATGCCAGTGGGGCCTTTGTGTCCAGCCGGCCAATGCTGGTTAGCCACTTGATTGGCTAATAAGGAAAGGAAACTCTTATCTCTCGGAAACTAAACAGAGAGAGGTTGCAATAACGAGATCTACACTGAGAAGAAAGATTTATGAAGTGTAATACAAGAAGCGTTGCAGTATAGGAGTGCAGGTTAGTGCATTCCAGAGAAGATAGGGATTAAAAGCAAAGTTCTCATTGGACTATGAAAAGCCAGGCAGACCATTCATCATACATCGACAAAGCCGGAGAAAGGAATGGATAGAAGACCACAGACACTCAGGTTTCTGAAAAGTGGAGCGGACTAGTTGTCAATGGTCAGGCTGTTCGCCGATGCACTCATCAACACAAGTAGAATGAATATATTGATATGACCTACCTGACCAGAGCCTAACGTACTCGCCGTCACTTCGCCGACGGTGTACTATGAGTACGTTTGTGGCCTACTAACCCCAAACGGCCAGCCCATTCCCGGCCTCACTCATCGCAACGTCATATAGCACGTCGCCGCGACCTATGACACCGATGGTTCCTTTGCTTATCGCACGCTTCCGCTCGCGACCGCGCGATAGTTGCTCGTTGAACTTTCGGACACCCTCCCGAACCTCATTTCTCCAGGCCGTCCGATTCAACGCCAAATCTTCCCAAAATCTAAAATCAATGTTCGTGTTACATACACACAAACACGCATGCACACACACGTGCACACAGTCAGGCCGACGGATAAACCACACACAGCCAACAACGCGCACGCACAAAACCAACAGAACGCAAAAACTCACCCCCATTGTAACGCGCAGCGTTACACACACACACCGACCAACCAACACACGAAACATACGCGGACGCAATGAGGCCATGATAACTGGCGCACGGGTGTACGCACATGTCAGGTCGAGGCACTCTGCTCCGCCGTGCCAGTGTTTTGGACAGCACGTTCCACGATGGATGAAATACAGTGCCGAAACCACACCACATTGGTGGACTGCGATCAAGGAGACAATGTTTCGTTTTGGGAGAAACAACGACCGATATTGAGACATTATCTTCGTCTACTGATGAACCATATGCAGCGTGTGCATGTTACTGGTTACCAGTACCTAGTCACGTGTGTTTGCCTAACTTTTCACATAATGTCAACGCCCTCTTGTCCTGATTGAATAAATTCACAAAACATCAATATTGGATCTACTCTGTATTCCACTCGGCTATATGGTTGTCCACATCCTGTAATTCAATGAGAACCGACTGGGTTTGATAGGAATATGAATTCCTCAACTGTCGTTGGAGATATGCTGCGCCGGAAAAATTGTTCATGATTTTGCCTACACGGAAGCACTTCCTTTATGCATAATGACGGCACACATTTTAGATTACATGGCGTTCAAAAATTGTAACCGTTTCTAGTTTCTCCAGAATTTTTAGATCGTATCCTTGAAACGGCTCCACAGAGTCCACCACTGTAACTCCCGGCAACCACGCCAATCACTCCCATACTTTGCGGCGACTGATCCATCATCGCCCGAATGTTTCATCCAGTTATTCTCGTATGCATAATGCATTGTATGGTACTGCACAATCCTGATGAAGCCAAACGTTTTCAACAACTCCCATTTGTTCCTCTGGTCGCATAACACTTTGCTTCATTCCTTGAAGATATGAATGTCTCAATTTGTAAATGATTACGCGACTGGAGTTTTTACTTGAAACGTTTTTATTACGGCAATAGCCCGTCAAGCTGTTCTATAAGCATTGGGCTACGGTGACGTAGGACTGGAGCGAACTGCTGAGGGTCATTGATGTCTCAGAACTGTTATTCCTGCACTGAACGTTGGTTGGCTAATAAATATTGCCGAACTTACCGATAAACACCATATGGAAAATGACTCACGTTTCTCCTCATCAGATAACCAAAAGTCCCTTAATTGGGCTTTCCGGTATGACCGATACTTGTCTTTTGAGAATCCTGTGTACAACGAATTCCGAAGTGTTACATTCGTGGGCAGGCTAACGGACGCCCTTTTGGGGGCTGTTTTCTACACATTGCAAGATATCGCAGCAAAACAGTCACCTGCTGATATACGCGGTCAAGCACTTCTTCCCAACTTACAAGCACTGTCTGTTTTCACAAACTTTTTGTCTTCGGACTTATTTGCAGGTTACCGATCGCACACCTACATTCTCTGCATAGTACTTGCTATTGGTCGCTTCCACACTTTCCCCAAAAATCACATAAATAGAAACCACTTCAATGCGCTGTTCAGTTGTTGTGTTGTCGACGCGTCGTCCTCGTAATTGCGGTCCATCAGTGTGCTCTGGTACCAACTGGATAAACAGCCTAGGCAACGTTACGCTTGGCTACCGTTCAACCAGTTGAATTCATCAGTGATCCAAGAAATCTAACGCCAAACACACACACCATGGCCCATGGTTCTGACCTGCCTTTGGTGAAATGAAAGTAACGATGCTAAACTCCCTTAGAGGCATTTACGTTTACAGTCATTTTTTAAGACAAAGCAGGTTTCTAGACAAAAAACAGCCCAATTTGTCAACAATTTTTGGCGGTGGTACCTTACAGTATTATCTAAATCGACAGACGAAATAAGACTAAGTGGAACCAACTAATAACATTCTGTTGGCACTCGCTGGAAAGTCCACCTGCTCTGGTTTATTTAACCAAAACTCATAAGTCGGTAATCCAACACTGTGAGTTCACACTGATGCTTAGATGAGGCCCACAGAAAACAGCCTATCGTGGCTTCATCTGATTTGTTATTGATATTGTTACCAGTGAGCTAAAGATGTAGAGTGTAAAATTTTCCTCCAGATTTTGGACCATGACAGTTTAGGAATGGCTGTTAAACAGGATCACCCTGACTGTTTAGATGGATCAAAAGACAGCTTCAAGGGCGAAGATTGCTGATTCGTTTTTGGCTGGCTGATAGCTTAAAATCACTTGAATGGAATGAAGAAAAGTTGTCCAACACATAGATGCCTTACTATGTCTAACATTTTTTGCTGTTCATACAAGCCAATACTCGGCCAATACCATTGACTATGGACAGTGAAGAGAATGCAGTTCGCATGCTGTCATCTGTACAACCACCGTTTATCAGTATGAGTAACGTGGTCTCCCCATTCTAAGGCTCCTGAGTAGAGGTCACACCCTGGTAAGGACCATATTGTTACATTTGGAAACGTTTGTTGCATGTGTAGGTCCAACTACCCCATAAAAGGAGTCAGTCGATGAGTGCGTCATGCTAGAACCCAGAGCTGGCTATCACAGAGAACTTTCCAGACGATCTTATCGTGTTATCATATCTATGTATAGATCTATATACACCGAGGCAGAGATGAAGCGACCCTCGGTACAGGTGAATGTGATTACAGTGGACAATATCTCTGTCTGGGGTGCTTGGTTTTTTGGATTGGCCTAAGCTTCTAAACACCAAAACCTGGTTGAGCAGATTCAAGCCGTAGTGACCTTTTGTAAGGCACCGACTGGATGGTGTTACGAATAATGAACACCAACAGAAACTGGACGAACTTCATTTTACTGAAAAAGATACCATCCGTCTGGTTCAGAAGGGTGGCTTTCCAAATGAATTGACCCTGTTGATCAGGCTAGGAGAAACAGCTCAGTTAGCAAAAGGAAGTCCACTTTGTGAGTTAAACCCCACTCAGATTGGTGGGGTAATCCGATGGGTAGGTGGCTGATACTAGCCAACGTGGATTTCCAGCTGAAGTGTCCAGCAGTTCGGCCCGATCGCTTTCATGTTACAGACTTGATTGCCAACCATTATCGTGTGCCTGAGGGACATTGCGGCGTGTTACAGGCTTTTTCATTAATAAGGCGACGATTTTGGACTCTTCAAAATGCATCCACTGTTAAACGCGTCATCGTAACGTACCTCCATTGTCGCCATCTGAACGCTACAGTGGGCAAACAAATGCTGGCTTCCGTACAGTCCGAACGAATAGAAGCCGGTTGGTACCTGTTTTTCAGTGTTGATCTGGTCTATTTTGGTCCAATGTGTGTGAAGAAGGATAGAGGTAAGGGGAAGAAGTATGGTTGTGTTTTAATATGCCTTCAGTCAAGTGCTGCTCAACTCCGGGTCACATATTCCATGAAGACGGATTAATTTCTTACTGTTTGGATGTGTTATTAGTAGACAATGTTGTTCTGCCAGCGTTTACTCTGACAACCCATCCAAATGCATCGCTGCGGACAAAGAAATCAAGCGATGGACGGGTAGCTTATATCATGGCTTCATCGACAGTAAACCGTTACAAAGACACATCCAATGACATTATAATCCACTTCGTGCCAGCCATTGGGGAGGTGTATGAGAGCTGCCTATCTGGTCGATACGACGTATACTTGAGTCGAGTTGTGTTGAGCAAACTTTCCATGAAGAGACGCATCGGAGAGAGTACTAAATGATAACCGTCATTGTCTGTCATCTCTGATGTTCAAGATGAGTTGGCATTGTCACCTAATGATATTTTGCTTTTACGACGAAATCGTGGAATTTGCCCCGACCGGCCGACCGTACAGTTGTTTAAACAAAATTAGAAACAGGCTAATTTTCGGCTGGACTTTTCGGAGTCGTTGCACAAAAAAGTTCTCCTCTACCTTGTAAGCCTGACAGATGTGGGTACGTAAAGAACGCAACGTCCAGCCGAGAGACATCACACTGATAACGTCAGGACCGCTGCAAAGAAATGAGTAATTTTTGGGTGTAATCATTAGTTGTGATGTTGACGAAGACGGTTCAGTATAGACTGTTGTGATGAAGACGAAGTCCGGTGAAATAAAGGAAGATAGCAGACGTTTGTGTGTTCTGGAGGAAGAAGTGACTCAGGCAAGATAAGTGCCATCGGCACCTAATCTGTACTGAGGGTGCGAGGTGTGAATCATGAGGAAAAGCTTGTGGCTAAACGGGCTCTTCAATGGCGGACACTCAAGGAGCTCGAATAGTGTGCGTCATGGAGAACGGCTTTCAATACACTGTAGTTCTTTGGATTTGGCGTTGTGCTCTCTGCCTGATATACTTTAGGTTTGAGGTCTGTTGACCTAGTAGCTAGTCAGGTCGGAAAACTAGAGCTGAGTCGAACCTTCATTCTGCGCGCATACTTCGTCGTGTTCGAACTTTGTGACCCGGTATATCGATTTTCCAAGTTCGAGCGTGAAAATCCGGCCCAACCCTATCCCTCCCAAGTGTTCACCAGTGTACATCCCACCTCCCTGTTTCCGACAGTTAATTGGACCCTGACATAGATGGCTTCGCTTTAGCGCATCAAATCTGATAATTGTGCGAATAGCTGGTTGCCTAGTAATGTGCTTTGTTTGAGTGGTCCGTGCATCACCTTTTTTGGAGCTGTGCTCGTTTACGTTGTTTTTGAACCTCTTGACTGTTCGGAGGATCTCTACCGGATATGAATGTTATATTATGACATTATACTTCATCTTTAGCCTATTCGGCACCAGATTGTGGTTCATTTCCGGGAAACGATCTGTTGATCGAATCTGTTGAGGTTGTCTACCTATTCACTTTGATACTTCGTCCAGTGGTACCATGACATTCTGATCGAGTCTTGTTTTGATTATTTGGGATCGTCAGTTTATTGTTATACGCTACTCAACATCTTCGTGAATGAGCGTACTTTCATCTCCATCGTCATCATCACCATCGTGGTCGTAATCATCACCATCTTAGACAGCGACACGTCAGTTGTCTTCGCTGAAACTTAACCGCCATAGAGTCAGGAGGAAAAATCCAACCTATAACCACTGGAAAACAAAAATAGGAAGGGGAGTGAAAGGGAATTTATCGTAATTCAAACATTCAACATCAAGGTGTCTTCACTTTTTGAACAAACAAGTGAACTACAAAGGAAATGAAAGCGTCATCAGCAGAACAACTGCGTTACAGCTCCTAATTTCCCACGTCATTATGTGCAATTACTCACAGACAGCTGGTGATTTCGATTACAACACTGCTGAGGAAGACCATCCGAGGTGGTTGAAACGTAGAGTATTACAACTTGCTCGTAACGTTGTGTTATCCCTAATCTGTTTATCACTAACATGTTAAACACGACATCAAAACTGTTCAACTTCATTCGTACTAAATTTGGTGTGGATATCTTAAAACAACAACAACGTTTGCGCTACCGAGCCCGATGAGCTGTTATCTCATCTGAAATCCCTATCTAACGACTCTGAGTCAAGAGGACCCCCACTTGGGGGACGAATTCAACATACAGTGGCCAACCTTTTGGTGAATGATTTCAATTCAGTAAGCCAGGTCACTATCTGTCCTCCTCACACTTTAATCCAGTCGGCCGAGACATCGGCAATTTGTTAGGTGTGACAGACAACCAGCTGGGTGAGTGAACAAAACGCACATCTCCGCTGCTTGAAAATTGGCGATCGGGCATCTTGCAGTGTACAGTATTCAGTGGACGGTATGATGTTGATGGTACGCAAACTGTTCAGCGTCCGAGTTTCGAAAGACCTTAACAACACAACTATGGAGTGGCAAAGAATTCGTTGAGTGCTACTGCGCAGATCCAATTCAGATATTGATTTCAGCATCATCGAGCTCATTTTTCTGTCACTGAACGCAGCATTCCAGTTTCCGCAAGATATGAATGATCGGTTATTAGGTATTCATTAGGTATGGAATTTTCAGGGCTTGACAGTAAATAAACCTATAAAGAGATTATTAACTTTATTGTTAACATGTATCATTTAGTTAGGCATGTCGGGCGCAATTTACCGAATCAAAAGTTCCTAGCTGAATGTACCATAAACTAGTATTACAGTGTCTTTCTGTGATGTGTTGCCTAGACGCGCCATCAATAGTCGCAGATGAACATGAATCTGTGAATATCGAGGAGGAAGATTCGGACAGTATGCATCGTCAGTAAATTAGTATTGTTTCAAGTATATGCTTCAGTACATATGCAGCAAATTAAAACATTTTCAACGTGAAAGTAGACTATAAGGAAAGTTGGAGGGGAATATCACGTTTTAAACAATAGCCTATGTATTGTAGTCAAGATCATCAACAAAACGAGCAAATATCCTCAACCAGCAAACTAGAATCATCTGAACTACTTTAGGTATCTAAGTCTGCAAGTGACGATGTTCGGGAAGAAACTACCAAGTTTGATGCTAAACAAACAGAGATATCAACAAAACTCCTGAGATTTTCGTTTCTAGGTTATTGAAATGCCTGGTACCCTCCGGAATCTGAACTATTTCTGAACAGAGACTTCCTTTGATTTTCCCGCACCGTACGATGTTCAAGTTAAGTATCCTTGAGAAGGCGTGCACATTCGTCTGAAAATCACACCCTGGTTGATATACTGGTTACGAAATGTGATATTGCTTTGTATCAGTGATGCTAAGGTTACTTACCTATGGTTACCAAAGATTAAACACCATGGGACGCTACATGAAATTGATGCGTTTCGACAAGGTGGTGAGAGAAGCCGAGATCGACCTTTTAACGAGGAGAATTGTACATGAATTATCTCAGTCAGCTCAGTTACTAGTCGTTGCTAATGCTTTATCTCACTTTTCGTCTGCTATGTGTCCTTTCGGAATCTAGATCACCACGTCCGACCAAAATGTTCCGCACCCTAAAGGAACGTCGCACTCTCTGATGACTACTGATGGTCGTCTTTCGGCAACGGGAGATATTCTTCAGCCTCCTCGTAAGAAACAGCCATCCAACTCATCAATCTCCACCTCACTGAGTGCCCCGATAAGCATAAAATTATCGGTGAACGGTAATCACGGGTAGGCTTCGTCGAAGTGTTTGTGTTTTTCCATCATGCTTAACAGATGTTTATTTTAACGCTTATTTTCTTATTGATAAACAGATTGAGAATAACAACGTTAGGAGCAAGTTGTGATACTGTACATTTCAACCACCTCGGATGACCTTCCTCAGGTGTGTTGTAATCGAAATTAGACCAATCAGGTCAGATGCAACACAAATTGACCTAGCCACGTGACTTCTGTTCCATTGTTAATGTGATTTCGATTACAACACTCCTGAGGAAAGCCACCCGAGGTGGTTGTAAGGTAGAGTATTACTACTTGCTCCTAACGTTGTGTTATTCTCAATCTGTTTATCAATTACGTGTTAAACACGATACCAAAACTGTTTGGCTTCATTCGTACTAAATTTGGTGCGGTTATCTTACAACTTATTTTCTTAGTTGGTGGTATGCCCATATTATCGGGTCGCCTGTGAGGTATGTACCAAGGGATCGACCAGCCAACGTGACCAGCGTCACCTTGATTGGGGCTGTGTTCTAATGAGTTTGATTCCTGAGTTTGACATTCGCTGCTGTGAAGTACTGAAGATCATCTGTAGATGGGCTACTGTCAGGCTAATTGGTCCGTAGCAAAGCGGTTGAAGAAGTTGATTATCGAATCACTGAGCTGTTTCTAGCTGAAATTGCTTTAGCACACATTAAAGCTGAATCCGTACCGTAGAGTAGCGGAAAAATGTTCAAACTTGTTCAGCGCTTGGCACACAATGACACTGGTTACACGTTCCACCTTGATTCCTAAGCATGCGGCTAACTTTCTCCCAACTTTCTTTACCAGATTGGCTCAAGTGGCGAACCATTCCCGCCGTTCCGAGTCGCCAGCGTGTAATACAATGAAGATTTCGTCGGCCATAAATGGCTCCAATCAGGCATCGCGGTTCATTGGGACCACAGATCAAAGTGAGCCAATAACCTTTGGACGTTTTAAAACTTGGTTACTGATGAGTAGTTTAACAGATCTGCTAACTTTGAAGAGTCGCAATTGTGAAGACCTAGGGTGGACCGAAACCAGCCAAGGCTTGAATTTCTCACAATTGAGTCTCCTCTAAATTGTTTAACGCCTCAGCTACCGTAATTTTATTCTCATTGCTGTTGCTTTTCCATGTCAGCAGAACTCGAGCAGATCCTATACGCTGGGAATAACTATTAGGAGCCGCTTACACTCGTTTTACCATCCAGACAAGTTCCGATTTACCCAGAAACTAAACGTGTATTGGTACCACTTGTGATTGGGTCGATAGGTTTATCGTGGCGGTCTGTCTGCGCTTCAGTTTTCCAGATGAGCACATTTCACAATCCTATGAGTGATGTCCTATGAACCGGATAAAGATAGGTATTACTAAACATCATCTACCAGTAGACGTGAGTCATGTGGCCATGTGAGAACGTTACCAAGACCCCCTTAGTCACTGGCAGTCGAGAGAACTGAATTCACTCGATGCTGGATTGTCTTTAAGTTAAAGCTTTCACTATCCACAAGCAGATGCTGCATATTATACCCACTTTTCATTGTTATCGTAGAATGCAGCAAATCCAGTCACTTTACCTTCGTTACTAAGCACCCTTGGAAAGAATAGCTCTCTGGCCTACCGTATATCGTATACCATATTAACCGTTTCGGCGTATTCTGTATTGTCTCTTATTTGACAGTAAGAGCAATGCGTTTATCTCGAAAGGAGGGTTAATTTTGTTCTCTGTTCAGTGTTAACTAGACACTGTAATTGGCAGCCTTTTTGTTTCGATAATGGTGCTTGTTCGCTCGCTTCATGTACTTACTTCCGCGTCATCATTGTAAAACTCAAGTGAAGCCCATCGACTTAGTGGGATCACTGAACAATGCAAAAATCATATAACCAGGATTCTAGCTATCCGTTTAAAACAACAGGTGATAGCATACCATCGTAGTAATGTGTTCAACACGAGACACCTATAGCTTATCTGTAAAACCCGCTAATATGATGTTTGATCTTGGGATGTGAGACTTTCCCATCGCAATTTGGGCTATCGTCATCGCTTCCCCACTCAAATCCATCATTTTTCGTCCCCATCACTTCGTTTTTATTACGTAACTACCTAATAAGGGACTGTTCAACCAACGCTGTTCAACGTGGCATGCACTTCAACGCAAACAATCTAGCAGTTCGGATCGTTGTAACATCCAATCGGCAATTGTCTACGTCTTACACGTAAACACCAAGAAATGCTCGCTTTGAATAATCAGCCAATGATGCGAAATAAACGCTGTGTGTTCTCTCATCTTGGATTATTGATGCTAGTCGAAAATAGGTGTGGAACGGTTGGGCACAGAAAGACGACGAATGTGTGAAACTGTTCGTTTGGTTTCTCACCAAGCTGTCACGCCCAGAACTTGATCAGCTTAGTCTGACATTAACCAGTGCATGTATCTCTCCATATACATTGTGATCACAATGGTTACCTGCAAGGACAAAAGCGAACAACGCCTGTATAAGTTGCCAAATATCTAGGTGTTTGTCGGTCAACACGTCAAGCTCAGTGAAATTTCGCTGGGATGAATGAGGACCATACATATGTGGCCTTGGGAGAAGTAATAACTGGGCGAACTTCGAGCAGTATTCAGTGAGAGTAACTTGAGTAGTTGCGGCCAGGCGGCAGACACGGTCAACAACAAATTGTCCGATGTGCTCTGGATGAGTGGACACCTAACCGGTGATCACGCTTGAAAGCTAAATAAGTAGAATGCAAAGACATTCTACTGTAATTACATCTCTGATCCCTGCATACTAAACGCAGTGAGCTGACCTGCTCATTTTTTGTTCAGCTAAGTTTTATTTAGTTGCCACTCATGATACAGCCATATTTCGTCCACATAGCAACAGGCAAATGAATGTCGTTCATCGACAGTTGGTGGTTGCCCCCTATCTGATTGAACCTTTACACTCGGTCCCGCGGCGTTACCGCGGGCCGACCGTCTGCACAGGTTCGATCCCAACCGTCTCCATACTTGTACTTTATTGGTCGAACTGTCTTACTGTAGGTCCTTCATAAAAATCCCCATTTATCAGTCACCCTAAATACTGGCCAAACATTTCTCACAATGTTATACGTAACATACTCTGAATTGTTTCTACTTACTCTCATTTGAATTCTTTCCCTTTTGTTTATTTCGTACCGCCTCATTGAATTGCATACGCGACCGTATTATTGACTGATGCCTGTTGACGGTTGAATTCCGTGTTCAGAGTTCACTTGGTTGTAATTTGTATAACTGGTTGACCATTACTTATGTACGAAACCGGTTTTATTCGAATGAATATTCAGTATTCTGCCTTGTGCTGCCCCGAATGAAGAGGTTGACACCTGCCCGGATAGACTGCCTATAGCCGTGGATACTGACCGTTTCTGCAACGAAATAACTTTATCTGCCTGTTTCATACGTTATACATAACCTTTGTCTTTTTCATGTGTTCTCTAGAGCTTGCTGTGGCTCAAAGCTCCTGTCGATATCGTTCTGCTAGTCCACTTCTACGGTCCAGATTGTTAACATCCAAGCTAAACAACGTACCTTCCCCTTTGTCCACTGCTTCCACTCGACCCCTGGTGCGACGATGTCGGGCAAAAAGTCGAGCTCCTTCACCGCCATCTACACGTGCACCACTAGCCGAGGTCGAAAAAGGTACGTGTTTACTTCAGTCTTATTTGGATGGCTGTCTTGCGTTGCGATTGACCACAAGATGTGTCAATTTAGAGAGCTAACGGCAATTCGTTAGTATCTGGTAATTTCCAATTTATCCCACGTCGTTTGCACAAGTTGCTGAACGATGCATTAATAAAGGGGAGAATTCTGGGTCCATGTAACTCTGCTCTTTAAGGTAAACATATGCTATCACACGCTGATTTGTTACATTTCCTCACGATCTTCACAGCACGCGACTCTGACCCTGAGGCGTTCACTTGCACCGACCAACCGGAGTCCAACATTCCCACTGAGCCACTTACTTTTTCTGGTACACAGATGGCACCAAGAAGACAGTCTCATGCGGTAAACGTCTGTGCAGCGTTGAATCATCAGCCACGCCGCAATCAGTCGGGCACTGTGACTGGTCCTGTGAAACCACCAAGATCCATGCTCGATTACACATCACAGCCCAATCAGTTGGCTGACAAATCAGTCACACCTGCCAGAACACAGCCGGTGCTAACAAGGCAAAACGGTCGAGATCGCGATTTGCCCAGATCTGGAATTGTGCGAAACATGGTTAACAAATTTCAGCACTGATGAAGACGGATATGAGTGAATGTCTCTCCTTTGACAATCCTTTGTAAAAAGTCACTCAATTCACAAATAATGGGTGGGAAAAGAAATAATCATGCTTTATTTTCCTCAATAAAATTTTGTGACCGATCGTTCTCTTGGATAGCCGATTGGCCTCAGTTACGCACCAATCATCGCAGGCCACGTGCCTCGTTTGGTTGTTAAAACTTGAGGTGTTTCTAGTTCATTTTTCACTTAAGAGCTACGCGGTTTATCTTGTTCAAACTAAAAGCCCTGTCTGCTTCCTTCTAGCTACCGCATGCTCTGTACTCCCTCATCTAATTTCGTCTGTTGTCCTTTGGGAACCACGTCCATATTTGTGAATCCTCTTTTGAAACTAACTTGCGCCCTTTTCCATTTTCGGGCTTTCATCACTGATCGATAAAGTATACTAGCATTTCCTACTACTGTTTTTTTCTGACAATCTTCAGGCTTCTTCTGGGATTGCCATCAACTTACGGTAGACGAGGCGTCTAATGTAACTGCTGATGTCGTTTCTGCAGAGAGACTTGGTTTGGGATGTTGTTTACAGGCCAACACTACGAGACCATCTCAACGCTGAGGACTTGCTTACACAGCTCACGACTCATCATTCGTTGACGGTCGTCCAGACCTAGTTTCTCCGCATACAAATACCTCAGAACACAACCTCCTCACATATTGTATCCATTGGGCAGACAAGTTGACGCGCCATTTTTGTGGCAATGACACCTGGGGCCACTGGTATGAACTGTGTTTTTGTCAGATAGTTGTCTGAACCCGACTATCTTGTGACCATAATGAGGACCTGCCAATGTAATGGGACTTTACCGTATCAATGACAAGAGCTATAGGTTTCCGCCCTCAGCTTGGTCAAGCAGTCTGTTCTTGAACTCCCCGTCAGACTCCTTCATCTATGATCGTAACCTAACTAACAGACCAGCCGTCGTGTATTTCTAGGACACAGTGTTTATTCACGTTGTAATTATCCGATAGCCTGTCTGAGTGAATTCCGCGAGCACAGAGCTTTCAGTACATGCTGGCCCACCCTTCGTTTTCACCCGCGCGACCACTTCCGCGTGGTCTCTGCTGACGTCGTGACCTGTATCTACGCTGTGGTGTCATAGTTGTGATCTAGGGTCTGTTCGTCTCATCGTTAATTTGTTCGTGTGCTCAACTGTTTACCCGTCTCTCCCACATAATGTTGGTCACACAAGAGTTATGGAATCGCGTAGACTATGCCAAACTACCCACGCGGTTTCGCACGGTCCTTGGCGTGCACACTGAGGCTGAAGGGAGTGTGATTTCAGCTTGTACGATATTTAGATGCCCAGTGGTTGCAGCATCTTTTGTACTGCTTCAGATATGCCTTGAATGTACGGTACTGTCATTTGTGTTTTGGGTTCTGTAGGTTCATTTCTTATGGCCCGTCTAACAGATTCTTTCGTGAATCTGCTAGATTGCCAATTAGATGCGGTGAACAGTTGGAACAGATGTACTTTTTTTTGTCTTCTAATTTCGAGCGAGCTACATTAGGTACCTGCATGTCGGAACAACGTTTGCAGGCAGATTCAAGGCAACAAGTTGGATGTTTGCTGTTTCACTTGAGAACGACATCAATCGTTGTTGGTTCACCATAAGCAGTGCTTTCAAGCTTGCCATTAGGTCTTCTTATGACCAACATGTCGAGGAACGCTGGGCGTGGTTTTTTTCTCTTCTCTGCGTGTGAAGATTATTCCATTTACTACGGTATTCATACAACAGTGGAACTGGCCAGGCTGAGTCAGAGGTAAAACGAAAAATGCGTCATTCACATATGAAGGACATATTTCATGTTGAGATGTCCGAAATGTCTCGAATTCAAAGTATACAGCATTGCAGTATCTGCAAACAATCCCGATATGAGTGAGCCCACTGGTGTTCCTCCCGTGTGTAAACAGACTTGGCCGCCATATTGCAAGCACATTCCCATGCAAAGTTCCACTAACGGAATCAATTCTTCTGGCGAAAAATTCTTCGTATTGCGGAGACTGTTGTTCTCAGTTATCAGGAGCTTTAAAACTTTATCGCAAGGTTCTTCGGTAAGTTATTGAACGGTGTTGTAATATCGTAAGAAACCAATGTGTTTTCATCTTACAATTTCAGGCCCTTAATTTGTCGTAGGAAGTCAGCTGATCGGTTTGCGTCTTGACTATCGTGAGATAGACGTGGTCGATGGATACAGAAGGATAACCTCGCCAAATGGTGGTTGGGGCCCGTTGTGAATACAACGTTTGGTCTCAGTGGTACTTAATCATTGTGGACCATTGATAGCCCCTCTGGTGGTGGTACCAGTCCCTCAGTAGATCTAAGGTCTTTAACTTGTTTCTCTATCACTGATTTCTTTTTCTTAATAGCTGTCACAGTTTTGATGCATTGAGCCCCGAACCTTTCGTAGGTTGTCATTTACTATGTACATGTCTCGAAGTCTTGTAGAAGACTGTTCACTTTGTTTTCATAATAAGCGGTAGATAGAACCAGAGCTTCTAAGAAAAATGTTACTGGCGAACGGATATCCTGAAAAGATTATAAAGACTCAGGAGTTGTTTGGGACTGAATTTCCAAGTGGAAATTGAATGAACTGGTTATTTTGGATGCTGAGAAACTTCCCACCCATCCTACCAACATTTTGGATGGGCTGTTACCATTAGCTGGCTTGTCAATCTTGTGGGAGTAGGGTAATCATGCACCAGTTAATGCCTCATTACATAATTTCAACGTTAAGAGCATGCATCTGTTTCTTTGTGTGTACAATGCAATAAACTGGCTAGAACTTGATCCGGATCTACACCTGATCGAGAATTTCTGGGGCATATTTGCTAAACAGATGTGTGGAACTGCAAAAAACATCTGGATGTAGGTCAACTTTTTCGAGGGTCTTCAGGCTAGATAGAGCTAGTCGGGGTCCAATCCATTTTGAATTATCTGGGAGACGCGCATACCCAATTTGTTTATGAAAAATCACATGTAGAAATGGTTATGCAGTTCTTTTCGTGACTTTCTACACTAATTCGTCAATAATAGATGGGCGTCGGATGTATTCGTACCACTGTGAGTTGTGATTATCTCCGTTAGTTCGATTCAAAAGATGGGCATATGGCTATATAATACACAAGTGACTTTAAACGTTTGGTCGTCGTATAGTTTGCCGCGCGGTGTATACACCTAGCTGAACAACTATAGGATCACCCTGTTCTTTAAGCCTCATGGTCTAATACTGAACCAAAAGGAAGTTAACGCACATTACAAAGTCCGAAATCTGAACAGGAAACTTTTACTCCAAACGAGTTATTAAAGAAAATCACAAAGATGGCTGCAATCAGCCGGGGAATTTTGGTAAGATACATCCCCTCTTCTCCAATTCTGAGCTTTGAAGCAGCGTTGAAGCACGCCGCTCCTAAGTGAATCCGGGTTAGCTGAACTTGAACATTCCGTTCAGGTCGTTCAACTTGGTTGCGGTGCTTTGGGCCATAGCATCTCTATGTAATAGTTGACTTAAGAGTTTGTCTCAAGGGTCCGTGCTTGAACTCAACTAAGGACTAAAGAAACTAAACAGTTGTGACCTACGACTTGTCTATTCGGATAGTAGCTTGCTCCGAAATTCCGTACGCATGTGACATGTCAAATGGCAGTACAACATATCCGCTACGTTTACAAAAAAATCTGCTCATCGTCTGTCATCCACAACAGTCAACAACTTCATTCCAAACGTTGAATTTGCCCACCATCACTGGTCGTCCGTCAATGATCTCCTTGACACAGCACACCACAACTTTTCTTGGTCTCCCCCTAGTGCATTGTTCACATGTAAGAACCATTCGGACCAAAAGCTCCTCCGAGATTTTCCAGAGACATGATTCTTCACCCACTTTAAATTACTATGCTCTTAACTCAACGTTTTAATACTGTGACAATTTATCCACGGACGATTGTGTATTGTGTGTGTGTGTGCTGCTTGTGTACCTCCACCCGAAATTCGCATCGCTGGAGACACTGTGAATGGCTGCGGGGATTTTTGCTACTTGGGTAGCAACTTGTCCACAGATCTGACCGTGGACCGCGAGTTGAGAGCGCGTGTGGCAAAGGCTAGCGCTGCTTTCGGACGTCTTGAAAGGCGTGTCTGGAAGAATCACAGCCTGAAGATGGCCACGAAGTTGTGTGTCTACCGCTCAATGGTGCTGTCTATCCTGCTGTACGGCAGTGAGACGTGGACACTGTATCAGCGGAACGTGAGCTATTTGAGCCGTTTCCATGTTCAGTGTCTGAGGCGCATCTTGGGTATTCGGTGGTCGGACATGATTCCGAACACTGAGGTAATGCGGCGAGCGGACATGGACGGGATGGAAGCCATGTTGATGCTGAACCAGCTCCGTTGGCTCGGTCACGTCCGTCGGATGGGCGATGACCGTATCCCGAAGCAGTTACTGTACGGACAAGTGAAGTCAGGTAAGCGAAATCCCGGTGGCCAGAAGCGGAGGTACCAGGATGTTGTGCAGGTAAGTCTTTCACGTTGTAACATTGATTTTAGATGTTGGGAAGATTTGGCGTTGAACCGGACGGCCTGGAGGAATACGGTTCAGGCGGGCGTCCGAGCGTTCAACGAGCAACTATTGCGTGGTCGCGAGCGGAAGCGTGCGGTACGCAAAGGAACCATCGGTGCCATTGGTCGCGGTGACGTGACTATATGGCGTCGCGATGTGTGCGGCCGCGAATGTGCTGGCCGTTTGGGGCTAGTAGGCCTTCGGGTTCACACTGGATATGTGGTGTGTTGGTGGAACTGCAATTGGTGCAACGCAAGCCAATTGCAGTGATGGCTAAGCGCAGGCGTCCTTTGCCTTCGGTCACTGTGACAGGCTAATCCGAATCGGATGCCGCCAACCGTGTGTGTGTGTGCGTGTTGTTGTGACGCCCGACACAAATAATGAAATGTGGTTAAAAAATTCTTCCTAGATTACGAGATTTTTCTGGTAGTTTCATTCAGATAAAATCGAAAATTGTTTTTTTGCTACTGTTTATGCTTGAAAATGGGCCTATCTGAGTGTGATTGAAAATTCGTTTTGGACTAGCAAATCGTAAGGTGCACGGCTTTCATAAGCCCAAATAGAGGCTGTAAGATATCTTGTCTCAACGAAACTCGCTTAAGGTAGATTGCGCACTCAGCACGTCACAATCATGATCCATTTACCATCTCAGTTAGATGGCATCCACCCTTGGATTATCGATCAAACGTGGAAGCCGCAGCTCGGCGAACGTAGCCGCCTGAGTTGAAGTGCTGAAGCCAAATGACGCATACTTGATTTTATGCATCAGACAATGCATGGCTGGACAGACAAAACGGAGCGCAATTTTCTGTACATATACATTTATATATATATAACGTTTTTACTGCTGGAAAACATTATTTTTGCACAAGTTTTCATTATCTTACGGAGTTGTTTTCCATACAACCTGTCTTCTGCTTGGAAATCTGTACGGTTTCTAATGTTTACGATAGACAAGCTTTATGAACAAACCCCGTGGTGGACCCCTGCCAGATATTCTTTTCCGTTGAACAATGAAAGTTGCTTCAGAACTCCAACCAAAATGACTAACTGATCAGTCTAGGGTCATAAATTTTCTGATTCTTTCAAATGTTTCCAGTTCATACTCTTTGGACTTTAGTGAGATTGGCAAACATTCTACTACTTATCGGCATGCGATATTCGATCAGCAACTTCAAGTACTTACATATAAAAAATGCCTATCTCCCTGATCCACTAGTTGGACTAATAAAGCAAGTGTTTGTGACAAAAATATGAGTCGACGGTTGAAGAGGTGTGGACAAAAGCTGTGGCAGATTGCACTATCCACAATTTGAACAATCCAGTGTCTCCCGGTTATCATTCTTTGACTTAGTTCCGGTGGCCAACCTTGAAGTACAGTTGCTGTTATCAAGACTTTCTGTGAGTGTTTGTAACTGCGTTAAGACCGCTTACTCGCAGTTTTATGGATACAACAAGGGCCGTAATATGTAAACTTAACTAAGTGAACTTGCGTCAATTTTTGCTGTTGCAAACTGAAATCAGACTCGATTTAGATCTTGCACATCCAAAGGTAGAAGGACACTTTGTACCTAGTGCCAGTTCCGTTGACTTTGGAAAATTTAAGGCATTTTCGCCAGCATTGTAAACCTGTCCAATGGATGTTTTCGATAGTTAAATCCACCGCGACTTCGAATTTTTTTCTCTGACCTGCCTCTCTTTTCAATACAAGTCTACTGGTCTGAGACTTCATAAAAGTGCACATAATGTACATCTTAAGCACTACCACCTATGCGTAGACAGAATCAGTAATTTGTCGCCTTAAACCCCTCGACAAGTTGTAGGTCGTCAAAACGCATCGGGTTGTGCCACAAACTTCGTGATAAAATTTTGGAGACAAGTAGTCTTTTCAATAAATCTCATTAAAACTGCACAGCACAACAGTTCTCCGTGCATTACTGTCCCCAAATTGTTATTAATTGGCATAAGCCTTGATATTTCTACAATGAGTTTAGCTTATTAGTCCTAATCATGGTTTCGACAAAATTACTTGGCATTCAGAGAAAAACTCTACGACGCAGTCCATTCATTTGATCTGAAACTTCAGTACGCCGTTTCGTTCTGGCTTGTTACGAACAACAATTGCACAAACAGTAGTACTCACGTCACTCCATTCCTCTTCCAGGGTAATTCAACAGGTGAATCGCAGACTGACATTTCGTTAAACTTGTCAAAGCATCAATTCCCAGAGGTTCTCAAATGCGTCGAGATTCGGACTGAAAGTTGGCACTGCAGGAGTTTAACTTATCTGAAAATTAGGTATGTTGTTCGTTTGTAGAACGAGTCTAATGCTGAGCCGCGCTGTGAGAAAAACAACAGTTCCATGTATTTTTTCAGAGTAAATGACAAGGCGTGGTACCGTAGGTTTCCTCGTTTTGGTTTCCATTTCAGACTGCCAGCTTGCCTGAACATTGTGCACCCACTTCATACCAGTGCCATTCGTCTGTCGTTAACCAGCTTGTTGAAACTTAATTCGGTCTTTTGGATGTTCAGCTGGTAACAATTTCAAGCATCTGGGTGGATGTCTGTGTTCCTAAGTCCAACAGTATACCGAAGACATGTGAGATCTAACTCGATCTAACTCAAAGCTCACTGTACGTAAGACTGATTAAGTGAACCTACCGTCTTTATCCTCCTGTACGCCAGGTAGGATGATTCGTATAGCTTTTGCCGAAACTCACAACTAAAGCGTGGAAGTGAGCTGTTCTGTTAAATGCCGGTCACGTGGTTAGACGCTTATCTCTTTCTGATAAAGGTCTTAGACGTCCCTTTCTGTTACAGATTTTACCTGGTGTAGTGGTCAGTAAGAGGCTACGTACAGCGCTAGCTAGTCTGTGTGGTAGAACTAAGCTCTGCGGTAGGTTCAGACACGTTCGTAACAGTACAAGAACACACTTTCATCAGCTGCGTCGGATTATTGTCCGACGTTAAACCAGGAAGCATGAAAATGTGAGTCCTGTTTTGGATTCACGGTAGACATTACTTGTTTGACAATACACTCACATGATTTTTTCGACAAGGTTGGTTTTGCATCTGAGATAACAACATGGCTTACGAGAGACTAAAGCAACGAACGAATGTAGACTGTCCTTATGGCTTCGTCACGGTTAGTTTTAACGTACTGGTGTTAAAAACGGACACCAATTTATTGCGGGTTTCATATTTCCCTGGATAGTTCAGTTAGTTACGCTTGAACTGAATATGATGTACTAGTCACTAGCGAGCTTGTGGACTCATGTATCGAACCTCAATGGTTTGGTTCAAATACTGACAACATAACTATAGCTTTCGGCCTATGCAACTTCTATGTCCTTAGCACAATGAAGTCAACCGTTGGATTGTCACACAAAATGAGTCAGCAACCGTGTGATCCATTTTAAGTTGGCAACTTTTTGAGGGTTTTCCATTATTAATCTGGTAGTTTTTCGTTGTTACATAAATTCTGGATAGTCTTAAAACACCTAAAGCAGATTGATTACAATGCTGTATGTAGCACCTGGTTCTGACAATCTTTCAGAAAATGGAGCTTTGCTATCGATCGGCTGTCATTTTTCACATGACTGGTAACTTCCAGTCGAACTCTTAAGGAAGTTGAATTTATGGCTCATTTGTCCTATCCAACATCAGTATACATACGGTGAGTCATCGCCAGACAAAGGAGGGAACCATTGAACTTGCGCATAGGCTGCGCTACCGGACATTTAGTAGTCGGTTAAACATGATCGAATTAGATTGGTACACGCACCCCCGAAGTAGACGGGCTGCAAATTATGGCATCGGATGCGGTGTGGAAGCGTGTCAAGGTAGAGATCGGAAACTTAGTGATTTTTGCTACTATGAGGATGTTACTCGTGGGATAGAACGGGATTCATACAAGTGAAAGTCACATGAGAGATGTGACCAAACAATTTTGACAGTTAACAAAACTGGTTGCAGATACATTTAATAAAACAAAGTATATTTGACAACATACTATTGTCGGTTACAAACGTCCAGTGGACCGTTCACGAGTAGTGTATACTTCACTAAAAATGGGTGGGATTAAGTAAATTTGCGATCTCGGTGAGATCTTAGCACATCAGAAGGAATTTATTTTCAACTATTAAAACGACTGAAAAATTCGCAACTCCAGACTTAAAAAGTACTTTGTTTCTTTCGTTTGACCTTGTAACACAAAAGCTGGCGATCGGTCACACATGATTGCATCCCAATGTTTTGCTAACTTTTTGCTAACTTACTAACCAAGTAACTGATGAAAATCAAACTAGTGATCGATAAAAACAAACGAAATAATCTTAAGTATGGGATTTCCGATGAGAAAATGTCAAAAAAAATCAGACGTCCACACGATATCCAAAAAGGTTACAATCCTTGATCCTCGCACAAGAATCTGAAAAGCTTGGGCTACCTAATCCGAATTCTCATCTCTATCGGATGATATTAACCCTATCACGTTTGTTTGTTGCTTATTCAGTTGTAGTTCAGTGCTCATGGAAGACGGCTCCAGCGATTTCAAATCGAACCCCACCCACATTTGATCACATTGAAGGCCTCCATACGTGAGATGCTTGCGAATTTATCGGTCGGACATTGATTGATCATTGATTACTGTTTAAAAGCTTTCAGCACTCCAGTAATATGAAAGTTTATCCCGATAATGTTGTTCATTATTTAACCCTGTATTTTGCTGGGCCTGTGAGGGACATTCAGAGACGTCCTGGAGGAAGTACAACCTAGAATCACTCGCGTTCAGCGTAGGCTACCTAGGCCAGAGATGTCAACACTAAAATGTGGCCGGTGACCAACAGACTCTTGAGCGATCTTCATAACTGGTGGAGATTATAGTTGCTAACACAGTAAGTTTGCTCCGGTTGAAATCGTCTTCCACTGGGGTGACGCTGAAAAAGCCATGGTAGTCTTTGACTTTCGCTCTTTGCCGACGGCCGGTGCTTCTCAGCACAACACTCTGGGAAACCGGTCTGCTTTTTCGTGGTCACTTTGAACACTTCCACGGATCAATGGGTTCCATAAGTTGCATGCGGAATTTCATGCTCAAACTGGCTTACCAACCGTACCGACTACAATATAAGCCTTTGAGAAGAGGCCCAAATTGGAAAACCTGAGCATACCCAAATGCTGCAAACGCTGCATTGGGATCTGCAGTAAGCTCTACGTCACATATGGTTTTTCACGGCGCGACATAGAGTTAAGATCAGTCTGATAAGAGCGATTGTCTGTTTGCTAAGACACAGTCTAATGTTTGTCTTTAGTCTGTACAGCACTCCCGCCGTGTTCTGCGGTCCGATTGTGCGTATCTCGCTGTCAAGGTTGCACAGTAGGTTAAGTTCCACACGCAGTGAAACAGGCAAAATAGAGACACATACTCCTAAGCCATCACAGTTCGCGCGCGCGCACACACAAAGAACAACACTGCAATTGGGTACGGTTAGTGCAGTCAAAACCGGTGAAAAGTTTACCTTCCTCAACCAGGGGAAACGAACGACCCCGATTTGAAATCTTTCGCAGTGGATCAGCAAGCAGTGTAGGACGAAGTCATGAACAAGGAATATTGGCGTAGACACATTTTTATGGCCGGAACGTTTGACGAAAAATAACACCAATGCCGTTTGTGTTAAAGTTGCTTATGTCAACAAGAATCATACAACGTCCCCATTGGGAAGTCGACAAAAATTAACCATTGACCGATAAGAAAAGTTGACTCCGCAGAGAGAGTCACATCGCAGCCTATACCAATAATATCAGATAAGTCCCTCATCCACTGGTTATACCACTGTGGTAGAGTTTGGCAACAAGATACATGAGCCCGACGTTTGACATCTCTGGATTGAAGTGGCTGTCGGATACGTTACTTATAAATAGCTAAATACAGCAATGTTGTCGTATAAGAGGATGTAGATCATCCTCTCAGTTAACTGAATTAAACAACTTCGAAACACAGATGCAGCTATTCAAACATTCTGTGAGGGTTTGTAAAAACACGGAAGCTAATATACGCTCGTTTTACGAAAACAACTCGGATATGTACAAAGCTGCATGACG
>QNGE01004642.1:0-57658 GCA_008508345.1 Paragonimus westermani
GTTACTTCATCGAATCAGACTGAACGGACTAGCTGCGTATGTTGCATAGTTGGTAAAATTTTGGTCATATAACTCGCACTTTTTATACGAATTTCTTATTGCATCACACAACCTAGTGGCATTGTACCATGGCTAACATGTTCAGATGAATCGATTTGAGACGCGATGTAACTTTGTGAACAGTGTGAATCGGATTGTTATTGGGATCCTACAAACGAGGTTGTCGTGCTGGTTGCTTATTCCTACTACTAAGCCAAGCTGAATATTACTCTTTCATTTGTTAAACGTGGAGATCGGCAACCTTTTGGACAGAGGTCCGGTGCGGTGCCAATGAATAAACGATGGACTATATTAGTGTGCACCTGATAGACGACATTGGTAATAAGGAAACATGATGAATCAGTTGTAATGTTTGTTTTGTTGAAATAACATGTTTGTCAAATGAGCGTCTCTTATTGTTAAGCGACATGCTGAGTGAGATCAGGTGGAGAATGTGATCTAAGTGGGCATCATTCATCTGAGTTCTTAGCTTTTTCTTCATTTATTTCGCTTTTTAGAAGAGTCGAATACACAGCGTATTGCCGAACACCCATGCCATTTTATGTTGAGGCTCCCAGCGATATAATTTTAGCAGTGGATCCTAGGTTCTCTATCCTGGTTTAAAGAAAGGTTTAGTGATACGACTTACATAAGCTTGGTAATAGGTGCGCGAGCATTCATTGGCCGTGGGCAAGTATCGTTTTGCAGATGGGTGTGGTGGCCGTAGTGTATTAGGTTTACCTCTTGCTTGAGTCATAGTATCCGGGGTCACGGCTCTAATTTATTTTCATTTATTCCTGTCGGCCATGAGTTTGACCTAAAACTTTTCTAGCTCAGGCCGCTACTCATAGGGTAATTCAACTTCCGTTGGAAGCTGCATGAACAATAATACTTTTTCAACCACGTGAACGTGCGTGTAGCTCTTAGATGTTACCACGTTAGGAATTCTTTTCGGCGCATATTAACGGTATACTTCCATTAATTCTCCAAAACTTCAATGTTCTATCGTTTTTATTTATATTGGTTTATCAGCTGGGGTTGTATTTTGAATTTCTGCAAACAAGTGCACTCTGTAAGCTATTATCCAGCTGACATTGATTTTGCTCCGTTTTTTGATTTGGTAAGGTTGCAACCGCTTAATGGGTTTGAATTTAGGGCGGGCGGTATAGCTTCGTTTTCTTCCTGTTATACGCAAGATTTTTACACCTTCAAGGCGCTCCGAATTTATTCCGTTAATGACCTCTCACTTTAGCTGGATACCTAGGTTTCTCGTGCATATCCCATCTATTCGGGTTGGTTTCTGACACTCCAGCACACATTTCTTTCCTTCCGTGCACTTTTTAATAACACTCTTTTCATTCTTCAGCAGGATAGTGTTCACGATCAGCTCGATGCGGACACTCGACCACCTCTTGTATCTGATGATGTGGTTGCATGTGCTGATCATGTGGCCCAGCTGCAAGAACAACAACAACAGCAATCTGTTCGAGGTTAGTTATCACGGGGGCTGGTCTGGGAAGCTTTTCAAGGCTTTGTTTTTAACCCTATTGTTATGCAAATTGTGTTTGATAGAAAACAATAAAATTGGGAAACGATGGATTGGTAGCTGAGATCGATCATGTCACCGATGCAACGTGCATAGACGTTACTGATTGGGTGGGTTGCTGAACAAGTTAGTCGCGGCTAAAGATATGGGTTAATCGGGTTGGTTGGCCTGAATTTTCTCTTTATTTAGCTGAATCGTCTGTTAACTACGAGTAGCAGATTATGTTAGGCTATGAGCTGCTGGGTATCTTGCTGACGCTGTCTTATTCTTGTTTGTAATACACTTTTTGTTCTCATTGTATCGAATCTTCTGACTTGGATACAAGCTATTTTCGTTAATTATATCCTACGCTTTTGTTTCTAGAATAGTGCTATGTGACAGCTGGACATCAGCATCAGTTTTCAGTTTAATAACACCCTTAGTAAAGGTGATCACTGGTAGGTAGTTGAGCATGTGGGTAACGCAAATTTGACATACTTTGCATTTACTCAAAATCCCGGCTAAGTTGAAGTGGAGGCAGCCATTAAGCATCCTGAGCTACATACTTCGTGGAGTTATGGATTGAGGATAACAGCGCCGTTAGCGTATTCTACTGAGGTGAGCAGGCCTATATGTTAGTTTGATCATGAGGTCGGTGGCGCTGTAGTCAATGCTGAGCATGAGCTTGAATCAAACATCCGGTAGCAGAAAGAGCATACACTACTGACGAAATATGAGTCTTATGCTTTTCTTCGATGAAGACGCAGTCACATGTCAGCAGGTTTCAAATTACGCTGATAGTGATGCTGATAACTGGTAAATACTGAGCGTGCTCACCTCGCGACCTCGGTTACTTGTGATCAATTGTATATAAGCTACATTCGTTCGAATGATGGGTTTTATTGGTGGAAAGATTTTAGTAAGCCCAACCCTCTGCGTAATTGTGTCACAATACACCAGCTTCTGCTTATCTCTCCTAAACGTTAGAGAACACATTCAGTGCTCAACACACACTGGACAGCTTTTAGTAAGGAAAATTAGGTATTACCCTCCGCGGTCTCGGAACATCCTAATCCGTCCCCGAACTGTATTTCGGTGACGCAAAAGCTACCGCGACATATGGAACATCCCAGTTTAGGAGCCGTCCTTTTGTATTCAACTCATCAGTGAGCTTTCATCTTGAGTCGAATGCCCAAGCTTGTCAACCATATCTGAGATATCTAGTACTACAAGAAAGTGTGCCACAGGGCTTCAAAGATTGCTTAGCACTTCGTTCGCTTTTTCACTCCGACATTTTCATGTGTTGCAGATGTCAAACACGATCCTGTCCCAACCTACGTCACAAGTTTTATCCTCTGATGCTTATTCCCAAGCTTATTACGACTTAGTCTCCGAGGTCATTCTTCCGAAATGCGGTCACCGTTTTCCAGTGTTATGACTTATCCAATCTGGAACATATTGCCTGATTTTGTCTCGGTAGTGTTATTAAATGAAGAACTAACACATCCATAGTTCGAGTCTTCAAAAAGTGTGATCATCTGGAGAACTTCGAAATTGTGTAGAACCTCTAATTTAAATCATTGTCTGTTGACCTGTGGTTATTTCATACTTAGCTTCCACGCCTTTACTTACCGTAAGGTCGTTCAGTATTATCGTACAACACCGATTCAAGCAGGAATGAATGTTTTAGACTTCCTTTGACCCGTAACATTGCAGTAATTCCAGTACTAACTTTTTATTGCATCAGCACATAATAAACTATGATGGCAGAAATATGGAATCCATGTTTCTACCAACCTTTTTCATCTAGTCAACTTTCCGGTCCTGACGCAGCTCCGGGTAACAGTATCTCATTCGTTGTTTAGAGCTGCATTCGGAAAGTAGTAACGGTGCATATATTACACGGTATGATGTTCACAGACGCTAAACTTTCATTTGTTGGACAGCTTTTGTTCATCATTAGAAATTGCTCTCTCCTCTGAGCCTTACTACCAGACGACGGACTTTCGAAGCACTCTATCTCTGTACCCAGGGTGATTTCCTGGTATCAGGTTTATTGTACCGGACATTTATCGTCTGTCATTCCACTTGGATCCTAGAGCCTTTATCGTTAATACTGATGTCAGCTGGAGGCAACACCCAATACAATGAATCAGTCTTCTGGTGTTGATGCGTGCTTCCGTCAGTTGGTGGCACAGATTCATTGCGTTTGTGATAGGTGGTCCTGAATAAGACTAACTCCAGACCTCCTGAATGCTACACGCTGTGTATGCTATGTATGCATATATGCCATCACACTCACACTGTACGCGCTATTCGGTTCTGACACAAGCTTATCTGCATTCATCCATAATATTGTTGGGTTAATCCTTACTCATCCGGATCGAAAAGTCAGCTTGTCATGTTGCGTCACTTCGCTTTTACACAGGGGTTCGGTGTTATCAGTCTGATGGATTTCTTACGTGAACCTGTAGCTGTCTTCAATTTTGCCATCACGAACAAGTGCATTTTGACAATAGAAAACAAGAAGCCACTCTTAGCCTAGTGAACATAACAGGGTTCGCAGACCCCTTTGTGGCAGAGTGGCACTTGGCACCAAATTTCGTGTACATCTTTCAATTGTTCAGCTCCTCCTACACCATTATTTAATCACGAGCTACATGCACTCTTACGTTAGCTTCCGTTTGCTGCACTTTCAGAGCAGAATAAACGTGCAATTATACAATCAGTCGAAAGAGTAACAGCGGAGTTATATAGTCATGTGTTACCACTAGACTGGCTAACTACTCGAGGCGTTCGACGGATATTCGCTGAGACAACACATTATTTGCGTAACTAACTGTTTCGGGTGCTAGATACAATCGGCTTGTTTGTGCAGGTTTACTGGCCCAACATATCGTGCATCGTATACACGCATACTTGAGACAGCATTATAGTCGGCAACGATGAATAGAACGAATTCACAAGCCTGTCATGACTTATCTTGCTAGATGTCATCTCCCATTTTTGGAGCGGGTGGCAGATTACCTGGAGTCGCTTCTGTCCTTAAACTACGTTGTATAACCCAGTGAGACGTAAACTTAGGTAGGCAGCTATACTAGGCGACGAGTTATGTTGAGATTTGTGGCAACAACGGACTGCACATAAGGCCATCATTCGGATTACCGTGACGGTCAATATTGTGTATTATGTAATAATGTATACATAACAGCGAGGCGGCTGTTTACAACATCGTGCCCTAAGTGAGCTTGTTTCCGGTACAGACGGACATGATCGTATGGACTCCAGTTGCGTACCCGGTGGACGTTGACTAGGACCAGGTCACAATTACGCGGTGTTTTTTGGAAACTTATCTGCTTGTTTTTCTCCCATGTGATCTTGAACTCATTTTGTAGAACAACGACACCAACTACGAATCCAAATGACACGGTGATTGATCCGGAAGCACGTTACCTTTGTATGCAGTATAGTGAAAACTCCCTCCTATTTTCTGTCAGCTCCATAATCTTATGGTCGTTTTTCAGTTGTTTCCATCCCTCGAAAATTAAACCGGCTGAGTTATTGTCACTTCGAGCGTGTATCCAAGTTTCAGTTAATGGAAAGTGTACCTGTACAAAACAGACATGTGTCGGCAGTACAGATGACGTACTGGTGTAAGATTGTATGAAATACATCTGTTATGTGAGGCTTTGAATCACCTCTAGCCCTACTGGCGGATGTGCCGATAAACTAGGCAATTAATTATAGTTTTGTGGATCCAGGTTATTAGAACGAGGATTGCGATCTGCAAATGATCTTGTAAGGGTCAGTGACGAGGAAGTATCATTCCAATAGACAGTAACGGCGATGTTTCCAGAGAAGTGCCCTCTACGAAAATTACTTACGAGACAAGCGATGTGTTTGTAGACGAATTGCGGTTGCACTAACATGACTGGCATTTTCTCAGTTGGTAGTACTCTTTTTAAACAAGAAATGTACTTTATGAAGAGCAGGAGGGTTCTTTTTGTGGAAGTCACCTCAAGGAATGTAGACGTGCATGTTCATCTCGTCATTGGATATGTGAGTGAGACAACGGTGCTTTTATCAAAACAGCCAAGTGGAAATGCGCTCGTGATTGTTATCGTGTTACCATTAAGATTGTCTTCTTTATTTTAAAGTACTGCGAATCATGCAAAAGGAGGTACACTATCAGGTGATCCTAGCTGATAATTTGCTGTGACGAGTGCTAAATCATCGGCATACCAGTGGAAAGTTATTTAGCAAACAATATACGTTGCTTGGACCGAGCGACAGAAAAAATAACCAGTATTATACCAACCAGTGTGTTGTACAATTTTGTTACACACATACTGAGATACCGTCGAATTGCTCCCGTTTAGGCAAGCGTCGAAGGTGATTGGAATGCAAGAAGTGTTGACTATCAGAACTATTTCATATTCATCTGGGCCAAGCTACGGAGAATAATATATAGTCAGGAATATCATAGTTTGGAAAATGCAATTCTGTTTTGGAAAATTCAAAAAGACTGATTAAGCTTGATTTGGCTGTCCGTTTTTAGACGAAAGATCTTTCGGTTCATGTTAGAAATGCATTACTTGAGTCAGTAAGTACAAGTACTCAGATTACAAAGGAAGTCTCTTATGTTTGCACACTTACATGTGAAAAAGTCATGCTAAAAAGCACTGTTCATACTCCACAACGATAATCCTGTGAACACTGTATCGGAGTGGACAAAACTACTGCTCAATTACTCTTAGACTGAGTAGGATGTAGATTAGATTGCCTACGAACGTATTTGTGTTCTTCAGTGATTTGCCCTGGGGCCTGCTTCAGTAAGCCGAGTTTGGCTTGACCGTGCTGATCCTTCCTGGAAGACTGGGACTATATTGCGTTTCGTGTACGGTCCCAGGAGAGCCACCTAGTGTGAAAAGTTGATTCCGTTAAAAACATTTCTGGACAGGATTGGTTCTTCCTCAAGAGAACACTGCACCAAACATTCAGCGATAGTAGAATGATGAACAACACAGTCGCCGCCGATTGCTTATTAAAGAAGTCCCGAGCAAACAAGTTGGCCGTATAGTTTGAACCCACCCGACACCGTTCGTCGTAGTCGTGAATGAATAGGACTCAGATTGGTATGTTCTGTTGGGCGAAACCGGTAAGTGCCACTCGCCGGGTTTGGAGACCAGATTATCAACTGTAATCAATGTTTGATTAGCCAGTGCGTCTTTGTCAGTGTTTTTACCAACTGGATTTGTTAACTCTTGATCGATCTTGCTTATTCATGTGTATTTCTACTTATCTCAGTACTCATGGTCACTGCTGCAACAAAGAGCAGATTGAGTCACGGTATAATCTGGCCATTTCCATGAATGACTATGTGCGTGTTGATATAACGCTTACACGGCGCCTGTTACCAGGTTTTTAAGAAATAGCATGTCGGTTTCGAGGCATATGAAACTGGAAATCTCTCAATGAATCAACGGACATGTAAAAAAAGTAGAACGATGGCTGAAATACATTGAATCCTTATTCACTCAAGCTCTGTGGATGCACAGACTAAATGGGGTTGTACCATGTAATAAATATACCGACCAATCGTCCCACACACAACGCTCCATGAGTAGACGACTGAAAGAAGGTGCGAATTGCACGAACGATTTATTTGTTTAAAGCGACGGAGACGTTACAAGTGGGTGGCGTTCGTCTCCTAGGCTAGGACCCTCACGGTCACTGACTAGGAACGTTAAAAGACAGTGTATCTTTGATGAGTAGGGAAGACAAAGTATTGAGATTACAGAACTCATGCTCGAGAAAATCTCGCCGCGTATGTACAGGTGCTTAATACGGACGGCGTAATCGTACAGTATTCCAAAGCTTCGGTTGCTACCGATCATAGTAACATCAGAGTGATTTTTGCGTGCGCACAACGAAGTAGCGACGTTTGGTGATAAATATATTCGCATATCGCAGCAATTTCTTTCGTGCTGCAAGCAGAACACAGTCTTCCTCCAGCAAATGGTCGATTGCATTATCACATGCTACTCAGAAATCGACGACGTTGACTCTCTTGTCTTACTTACTGATGATTGCCCAACTTATCTTAGCAAGTACTCAGCAGGCATGTTTTCAAGTGCCGCTCAACTGATCCAACATGATCCACGTTTGACTCAGTGTACTGTGTCGTCGGTTGTTTGATCGGGAGTGCTGTGATCCGGGAAGTTCTATCCACTGTTAATGTTTTTGTCGCATGCTGCGTACGGGCAGTAGCGGATCTTAATTTCCGTCTAAGCGGCTGACGCGCATCGTCTCCTCCGAAGTTTCATTTGCTCCCATTTTCCTATCCCAATCTCCATGATTAATAACAGCTGGAACGGAATCTGCTCCGTTTAAGGAATTCCATACTTCCACAACCGGCCGCCCACGTGCTGAGCTGCCCGGATCGAACGGCACCTTTTTTCTGGATGTGGGTGGCTTGGCTCCGCGTAACGATTATTGTGCTCTGTGCGACACTCACGACTATTTGCACCGCGTCGATTTACCGCCCTACCTAATCTCGCCGTGTTATCATTGTCGTGAGGCGCTGGCTCGGGAGGCGAAAATATCACCCGATGTGCTCCTGGACCTGCACTTACAAGTCAGTGTTTGTCACGATGTTTTGTGAAACATTCGAATTCATTGATTTAATATTCATATCCCCACACTTGTCACTCACAGCACAGCATTCCATGGCCTGCTTTTCTACAAGCGCGGTACAACCTTCCAACAGATGGTCGTCTTATTGAAGACCTCATTACCTATGACTGTCGCTGGCGCAGCCGGCAGCCTTGTCGATGTCTGCTTCCCTCCGGTGGCCCACTACTTCCGCCCTGTGTGGAATTTCCCTGGCTCTATCCACCGATGCATACTGTTTCGTGTGTCGGAAGCGCATCGGTGATCAACACGGGTCAGCCGATAATCGCCGGCACTCTAGATGCAGATAAAGAGAGCACGTCGACAGTAAATCCCATCGTAGCGGCATCAACGCTAGTCGGTACCGATGTCACTGCTGTACATTCAGCAGTGGAAAATCGATCGCGGCGTAGCGATATGAAGGGTAGTACACGTAAGTTATTGATCAATACTTACTCAGACTTTTGAACATGCTATCTACCCAATACGCAATTACGTAGGACCAATAGGGAATTTGGAATACTAGAGGCTGAATACCAGTCACATTTTGCAGTAGAATTCGAATGAACACTTTCGCTGATCGCCGGTAGTATATTTCAGACGACTGCCATCCTAGTGAGCTCACAATAACCATGAGAGAATAACAACTGGACTGCAAGCCGTAATCACTCATGATTAATGTTCAGGGCGCCTGACAGTCTGGGGAAGGTACACAATAAATGACCTATCCATACTTAAAGACAGTTCAGTGCATACGTATTGTGAGTAGGTTGGCAAACACTACATTTCACAAGCCATTGGCGGTCGAGTACAGTCACAAGGTTTATGGTCATGACCTTTAAATTCAGCATCTTTGTGGTTGTTTCAAACTCTGCTGAGGTTTTTTTTTATAACCTTGGAATTCTTAATATTACACACTAATTCTCAGTAGATTTCCTTACCGACTCCTTGCGTGAGGTTAAGGTGGAGCTCCTGCTTTATATGTATATACCGGTTGCCAGATCACTCGTTAAACGTGGTGCTTCCGGAAACAGCCAGACTATTTACACCTTTGTGAACGCTACCTGCGCGACAGTGCATAAGTGGCATCGTCTCTAGTGTAGTGTGAAGTGAACTGATGTTCGTGCTTTCAACTAACGGAGTTCTTGCGGTGGGACTGTCCTCCCTTTCGATTGATCGAACTACGTGCTTAGGTTCCTCATTAAAAATTGTTAATTACTTCACCATTTCATTATTACGCAAGAAGTTTAGCGGATTTCAGAAACTGAGAATAGCGTCTCACTTCCCGATTACCATTTTCCGTAGCAGATAACAGTAATACGCAACGCAGTTTGAGATACGCGATCTATTTGTCAATTCATCGACCGGTACAGTCTGCAATGGTTGGATCACGTACTCTGCATGCTAGCTGAGCGTTTAACGTACCGGGAACCAGATACTAAGATCACTGACAGTTGTCCAAAGCCACAGGATGTTCGTGCAAGGACGTGGTTAAGAAATGTGTAGGATCTACCCACTCCGTTGAGTAAAGTGAGTAGGTGTCGCTTGCCCGGCTGAGGTCCGCGTGATAATTCAAATAGCTGGCTAAAAATGCTATTCGACATGGTCCCGTGTGACAGTCAGTGGCATGTTTGCAATCACGACGTTTCCGCTTCTTTTACTTGACCCTGTTTTCATCCGCTGTCACTCTTTTTGGTTCATTCTATCTTCTGGGCTATTCCACATCACTGTTGTGGTGAACACCGACTCGAGCCGCAGTATCTTTTGGTCAGGCTCGTGGCTGCTATGAATGAATCTCGAAGTCATTTAGGCGAAATTTTGGTCTACTGATCACAAACTCGAGTTAATATCACCAGTGCCAGGTAGTGCGGTCTAGTTGTTTACGCTTGTGAGGTAAACGTTTATGTTCGTTCATTGGATATTGGGAACGCCCGGTTAGAAATAAACGATATATACAGTGGTCAGGATCATATGTCTACACGTAAAAAATCTGCTGTCACATCAGTTCACTTGTTATTCCGTTTCTAACATTTTGTGCAAGTTATCTGTATTCATGATACCGGTTACAATTATCTACACACTTACGCACCGGAGAATACGCTATCGTTATTGGTACGTTCACAGACGGCCAGTCAGTTGATCCGTACCATTGGTTGTGATAAGTATGTTTGGAGTGTTGTGTCCCAGGCCTGCAACCATGACTACCATCCATCTCATCCACTTGTTTTTCCAGCTCCGTATGTCCCCTCTCACCCCAATGAAAGTACCGTCAGCGTCCCCGCCTTGTCGTTCCATGTCAGTACCAGGGGAACCCTCCCGTGCTCGTCCAGACATCCTAGAGGAGCACCCATGACATGCTGTCACGGAATCCGGTTTCCCAGACTAGGTGAAGCCCCTTGTTCGACCTCGACATCTGCCCCGAACCAGACACCGCCTATTACATCGTCTGAGACCTGTCCAGCTGCACCGGGGACTGCTACGGCACTAGTGACTAACCTGAGCAGTGCTCCCAACCCTTCCAGTTCAACAGTCGTACTAACCAACGGAAACGCTTAACGAAGCCTACCACATGCGTTCATGCGGAAACGCTGTTCATATTTCAATGTGCAATTCCACAATTCGTGATCATGTACACGCTGATTCACATACACACATACATTCGATCGGCCATCCATTCATGCAGTCGGTATTTTGTGCTACCGCCATTCTGGCTATCACAGCACCGTCCACATTTACACATGGTCCATCTGCAGTACGAAAAACCATCCTCGACTGGTAGAGAGGGAGTCAAATTACCTTGTTACTTGTATTTTTAAACTTGCGGGGGGAAAGATAATCCTTCTTTCCCACTCTGAGACATTGGTCTTCTTTTCTTAAAAGTGGATAAGCTTTAGAAATGCACATAGCAATAAAACGTGTCGGCCAGTAAATAATACTCGTTCCGGGAAAGTAAACGAAGGCAATAAGAGTCATTAATAAAACTAAAGCAAGCGACAACCACGAAAGCAAAACACAAGTTACTAGATACACAGAGCGAGTCGCTTCAGGCGGCTGAACAAGAAAATCTCAGTGAACAGATGGATCGATTGGTACCAGGCGTGTGGATGACAGCGTCTTCAGTTTGTGCTTGTATGGAAACAAATGGAAGCGCTTCTTTCCGGTGTGCTGACCGTCTTGTGGTTTCTTTAGTTTTATGGTGCTCAGACACATAAACTCTGAAATCGGAGAAATCAGTCATTCTAAAAAATTGTTCGCTAGACTGTGTAGATAAACATGTGACGAGGGTAGTACACACATGCTACCGTGAAATGTTAACCAGCTTTGTTTATAATTGCGGAAGAAACGTCACGAGCACTATATGACGCCAGTGAAACTCACGTTCATGAGTTAGCTGAAATCCTGTCGATCAAGTGAGTTAACCAACGAATAAAGGCACCCAAAGCGTCTTCTGTTCGTGCAAGACAAGGTTACCTAATCATGTCACGATAGCCTCAATAACTATATTTTGTTGCACGGTGAAGTTTGATCGATCAGAACGAACTCCACAGAGGAGGTGCAAAGCTCGACGAATATCAACCCGATGGCTTCTGTCACACGGATGATCCACGGCTGCTAACTTTACCCTTCGGGTTTACAGTGTGGTTTAACTGCACGGTATATCCTCTTAAGGGGAAGATTGTGTGTCACCGATTGGGTACGTCTCATTCGGATGACAGTCGCGTAACTACTGGCGTTTCATCTCGTTCTGAATTGCTATGCAAGTTGAGCAAGTCCCACGCCTTGCCACGGAGCTATCCAGGTAGTCATTCTGATGCACCTTGCGTATTGTGAAACTGTAAATCATGAAGTAGAGCGGACTGATTTTCCTGACCCCGTCCGGCTCAGTTTGCAGTCCCCATTCGTGTAATGATATACCACAGAAATGTGTGGTTCTCTTTTAGACAGTTTTGTTTAAAAAAAATGTAATAGACTGGAATTCCGCTCATGTTAGGACTAGTTTGTATGACATTCGTGACACGACCGAGATTTGAATTCTGGTGCACATGTGACCGAGGTGTCAAATCTTAAAGCTCGTCCGTTTTCACTTATGTGATCCGATTATCTGAGGAAGACAACGCAAGTCCATAGTAAGGGCATTCCAGAGGGGTGAAGCCGACAGCGGCCAACATGATAATGCGGGCAGAAGTTCAAATCCCGGCCGTGTAAAGAATGCCCACCGGCGAAACTCGAGTCTGCTTCTTTTCAAAAAGGGTTGGCTGAAAGGCCCGTGTGAATGCGAAATCTGTCATCAGATGTGAGTGATATCCACGTATTGGATCACTTGTCACTTTTCAATGCCTCTTAACAGTTTGTGGAAGGTCTTTTGCACCGTACATGGCGTAACACGGCCTTTCGACTCGGTGTTGACAACAGAGTATCTTGGTGCGTCTTACTGTTCAAGTTACACCTGAACACGACTCATCCACTTCTTTTGGTGAGTCATTTTACAGGAGTTAGATAGAACGATTCATGCCTAGGCGTTTTCCTTCCCTTGAAGGCTTTTGACAAACAGTGGGTGTGTGGTCACTTAGTTGGACACTGTATGGGAAGCTGAGGGCCCAGTATAACCCTATCAGGCACAGTAGAACACTGATGCCAATGGTCTCTTTACACACATACGGTTGTCACACCTAATTTCTCTGGTTGCGTGCAATAGTTCGTTTGCAACTATGTGAACTGTCTGATAAGAGGTTATGTTCAAGAAAGGAAATGCTGTGTTTCAAACAACCTGTTGCTCCAAAAAGGACAGTTTTTAACAGTCGTTGATACTGACAAGAGCATCTACTGTTCACTATGCCCTTCATTAGATCCTCGACGTAAGATGCGAACTTATAATTTCAGGCGTCGGTGAGTACTTTCCAGCTGAAACACACCTGTGTTGTTAGAGTGTTCGTCAACAGTTCGGCCGCACTAACACATGCAGTCGGATTAAAACTATGGTCGAGACGGCTTGGGAACGTTTGAACTGCTTCTGATGCCAAAAAGTCGTTTACTATCCGGCAGACTAGTGTTTTGCCCACTCGAAAGATCCCATCATTCCATTCGTTGACCGCGTGCATGGGAGAGAGCCAGTGACGTTCGAAATGTAAATTCAAAAGTAGGAATTCCAACCATCGATAAAAAAGGTAATAGGTGAATCAAAACTTGTAAGCTTATTAACGCAAACACTGACTTACTGTGGAACTTTCTGTCCTTTGTTGGACTCACGCTTACAGAATTCCTGAGGGAAACCGCAAAGGTGGCAACTTTAGTAATTGAATAGGGGAACGTGGACGAACAAAACATCGTGTTCATCTCAGTAGGGCTTCGTGCCACATCGGTTAAAGTCAGTACTCTAACCGTGTGTACTTATAAACTGAGATTAAGTTAGTCGCCTTCAATCTGCCTCGACATACACAACGTTGGCACACGCACGAAGGCAATTACCTAGTGGATACAAGCACACCTAGGCTAGATCACGCTAACTGAAAAAAAACTCGACAGTGATTTTGTTTTCTGTAACAGAGTATTCAGTACTGGGAGAACAGATCTCAATTTCTATGGTACACAAGTAACCCCCTGTATAAAATAAACGGGGTGGGTGTAAAGTCAGCCTCATTTGGCTTGGGGAGCCTAGAGAATGCTGCCGATGATTGTCTGTTTAACAAATACTCCACACTCATCGGTTTGCCTGGTCGATTTGAACGTGAGGCAGCGAAAACAACCGCCTGGGCGCGGCTGGTGATTCACAATGTGTGCACTCACTTGCCTGTCGGAGAACTGTTGAACAGTGCATTCGAACGAAACAGTGAAGATCGCGAGAAGTAGAAAAATGACTTCGGTTCACTGTCGCGCGAACTAATGGGCCGCGTGTGGGAACCCGGTCAAGCCTAGCAATTAAGATCGCTGAGTTTGAAATTTGGTATTGTTACCAATCTCAAATTCCAAAATGGTTGCACGAAAAGAACGTCAAAGGTCGATCACAGGCAAGCCTCCAAAATACGCTGTTATGTACTCCAAGTGACATTTTCGATCTGTTACACATAGCTGCAGCAATGCAATCGACTACGCTGAACATGTGTATGAATCCAAGTAACAAATTTCAACGCATTTTAAAATATTTTCACTCTCAATTTGATTGCATTCCGCAACAAGAAAAATGTATGTTATTTTAAAATTCGTTGTTATCCCAAACGAACCGAAATACAGACCGAGTGTCCATTGGAGACCATGGAACAATCGGGTAACACAAAAGTATGAGTATATAAAAACCGGAAAACTCAGGATAAGATACACAACGACAACAAGACCGGAACACGTGCTGGTTTTAAAATGTTTGAATTTTCTTTCGTTGTTACAAGTCCACATCAGCAGGCTGTTCGTATAACAGTAAGTGTAAAACATTACCGCAACATTGACGGTCCAGGGTTTCTAACCACTTGCGTTCACCATTTTTTTGGACATCATGTAAGTAGTATCAACGCAGGCCGAACATAACGCCAATCTCTTTATGTCCCCAGGTCAGATCACGGGCCATCTACCATGTTGTTTTCTTTAGCAAGCTCCGGAGAGCGCAAACAAGGTACGATATATGTGTGTCCGGGACGCCTTAATCGATTAGTTGAAACTACTTCATGTAAAGTGGGACTATCTGTTCGCAGCGTTTTGTGGAACCTTACCACTATTCACGTTATGCTCTAACCATACGAACAATACTGTGCAGATAACAACTGTCCAACAGAGATAAACTCCGATAGAATTAAGGTCTACGGAAGACTGCCGCGACATAGACTAACTGTAGGAGTATTACATGGCATAGGTTGTCGTGCAAAACAAAAACTAAAATTACAGATTAGCAGACTCACCCATCTGGTGTCTCTTCGGATCGAGTTACAAGCTCTGCTCGCTCATTCACTGTCTTTAGCAGATCTCGCAATAATTGTTGTTCACGTTCTTTTTCTTCCTGTGTTTTAAACATGTCTGTAAAGAGTGGTGAAGCGGAACGCGAGGATTAAACACTTCAGTGGCAGAAAGTGAATAATGTCACGCGCTTAGCAGTAGAGTGAATTCAGAAGAGTGCATTAGTAGACAGGGAGTGTGTATCACGGACGGAGAACATATTGCTGACATGCAAACTGATACAAATTACGCAATGGAAGTGGATCACAAACTCACCTTGTTTAGCCACCAACAAACGAAGCTCATATTCCAGATTCGCCTGACGTTTCTCTAGCTCTTGGCGACGAAGTCTTAAAAAATGGAACAGATAAAAAACCATTTAAAACTGTAACAACTCCCCCGATTGTGTTCCCTAGAGTCATAATTATTCAAAATACCTATGGAGATAGGATCGGACCTCTATAAGGGGTAATCGGAAATCAGAGTAGAATGCAAACAAGGGTAACTCAGTATGGAGCGCATCAAACGGAGTGGCGATGGACTTTATGTAAATTCAGATGGGCACTATAATGATAAATCAAAATGAGACTAAAGATCTGCCAAAGTTAAATTGACGGAACAAGGACCGCTCGCTCGTCCATTCATAAACCGATATGACCTTAATCAGGTGAGGCTGTCGTGTTTAACTGACTAGTTAGGGTTAACGACGTACAGCACTGAAAGCAACCGGCAGAAAAATGTTCCAAAGAGGACGGCGCACAATTAGAATTACCTTATAATATCCGCCTAATTATAGCAGAAGCTTAAGGGACAATACGCACAGTAAAAGTCTGATAGCAATGCCGAAGCTTGATGCGCCGGTCTTAGGACCGTCGAATCTGACAGTAACTGAGCGGATTGGGAAAGAACACGTGCATCTTGACTGCTTAACCTGAATCGGATACTCGGCGGCATAACCAGCTTGTACTAGTTGAAGTCGCGTGGCCTAAAAGCAAAGAACAGATCGAAGATGACAGTGTTTCCCACGAATGGAAGCGGTGTTCTAATCGAACCTAATCGACACAGTTAAGCGTTGTGTGCACGAGCATCAAAAGCAGTTCAAAGGGAACCCAGAGAAATTCATTAAAAATATGCCGTCTTTACGCAAACATCTGCGTGGACAGCATGCCTTTCAATTTAGGAAACAAGAAGAGCTACTCCGGTACAGAAAGGATACATTGCACGGTGGATTCTGGGTTCTGGTCCAGAGTACACAAAAATGGTTAGATATTTAAATCACGCAACTTGTTCTGATGACAGTGTAGACAATGCACCCTCTAAAATCTAAAAGTTACGAATAAGTCTTAGAAAAACCACCCATGAGGCAACGGAAACATCGTAGCTCATTATGAGCGGCTCAATATTTCGTGATACACGGTTGGCGAGTAACAGTGTAGATGAAAGCCACCTCGTAGCATTCTAATACCATTCTTCTGAACACCGCTGATATTCACTTAGTCAACTGAGCAAACATTACGGAAGAAATGATCAGGAGAAACTCACATCCCATGATTTCATATAAACGAAGCCTACACTAAGTATGGTAGATTAGTGACCCACTGTTTATACCAGGTGATCGCAAAACACTCCAAACCAGACCGAACGAACAGGCACAGAAACAGTCAGCTCACGACAGCGTAGCAGTAAAATAGCGAATTCAAGGCTGAGCTGATTCCTAGGGTAAAACTCATGTAGACTCATAGTATTAGTAAGAAATGAAGCCCGTATATGCACTCAGTGTAATGAGACTGGGCTGGAGCGGTTTCCAGAGTGGAGAAGGTCCCGCCAATCACAGTTCCGCACAAGCTGTTACTGACGGAACTGTGGTTGATCGGTGCCAAAAATCAAAACGGCGATCAGCTGGCTAATCGAAATGCAAGAACGCCTGTGGCCCAATAACAATGGCAGATAACGTTGTTGCTCTACAAAAACGGTGCTGTTTTTCCAATACAATGAGATAACTTAATGTCGCTCAGCCTACTGCTGTTCGGGTTTTCTCGAATCGGTAGTCCAGCATGCGACACTTAATGTCACTATGTGCACGTTGCTCGCTCTCTTCCCACTGATTAATACTCAGTCACGGTGTAGCTAGCGGAAGCGAACGACTACATAAAAATTTGCGCTTTACCAGATTTGCCGCTCTTTGGAGAATAAACAGCACCAGACAGACAACCCGCAAAAACCAATGCTGGCTCAAAGTCAACTCAGCTTGAAAACTGCACATAATCTTTGAAGGGACATATTGGGCTTTTTTGCACACGGATCCCAAAGTACTGCAGCACGATGCACACAGAATCTACCTAACAAAAAATGTAACGAATCACCCAAATCGATGTACAAACACACAAATAAACAGCGAAACCGGATAAAGTGCCGAAAGGGGAACGGAAAAGGTGTGTGTGGTGTGACGAGTATATTCAGGGCGTCCTCCCAAAAAATGGAATACGTAAGTTCTTGGAGAGCACTTGACCAAAGCACCAAACTAACAAAACAATGAAGTCGCCAATGTTTACAAATAAATAGAGACGTTTCATGCGAAAAGACATCTCTAGAAGCTCATATACTTATAACAGGGGAGCTTCGCATTCGCAGATTCTCAGACACTTGGGACAGAGTGACCAGAGAAAGTTGCGGATTGGTTCAAACCTACCGTTCGAGGAGGGTTGTATGGGTTTCTGCCATCGAATTCTTTATCTCGACCGTCTTCTGCCACTTATCCAATAATCCGTTCACACTTCCGTTTGTTTTAATGGCTACAGGAATAAAAAACGCGATGCACAATAGAAACACAAATACATGACGGTGAAATCTTCGGTGTCTCCAGAAAAAAGAAGCAATATTTGAAGTAAAGTTGAAATGTCTTCAACTGACGAAAAATAATGAAAAAATGAAGCAGAATAATTGTTAGTTAGTTGATAGGAATAATGTAGTGTTACATTCCGATAGTGGATGCGACCCAAAATTCTATGACGGAACAGGCCATTGATAACGGGGTATTAATTTGTTCAGGATTTCCTTACCTAAGTAGAGATCGCAAACACAATTTCCCAGATAGCAACTAAAAGCGAAGGAAGCCTAATCAATCTGCTTGTATCGCCCATGGAAACGAGAAGAAAAGTCAGTCAAGCGTAAGCAAAATAAGGTGAGAACCTTGTATGATATACTAACCGTATGTAATCACCGCTTCTCACTTTGGCTGTGACATTTCAATTCTGGATGAAAAAACTTTCATCCGTCCATCAAGTTAATGCTACTTGGGGCTTTGACAAGAGTCTTGAGACCCTACTGAGATAGCCAAGTGTACCTTCAGGACTACAATGGGGATGGGTGACCGGTTCGTGTACCTGGGAAACTGTATCAATGACGATGGGGTAAAGAAAATTAAACAAGTTCGTGCATTTGAGGCTAGAAGGGTTCACTAATCGAAGCAAGGTCTGGCGACAGGTAGACAATTCTCTAAAGCTTAACAGATACATTGGTTGACTGCGATGACAGGGTTTTTCTGTGAATGCGAAACACAGCCTCCCAAAGATTAAAAATGTTCACCTGACTATGACTGCGTTTGATCGCACACGTTCAGTGACACTGATGAACAGGCAAGGATACGGGTGTTTGACGGCGAGAGTCAAACGAATAAGTGTGATCGGCCCTAGAGGATGCGGAGCTAAAGATGGTTGAATCGCGCAGTGATGATGTCAACCAATCACTGGCTATATTAAACACACTTGGATGACATCGTAGCCGACTAGTATCAGGTGTAAGATCAGTAAGTAATAAGCCAGCGTTATCACTGTTGTCATCCGCATTATTGAACACAAGTACGAGGATGAATTCAACACCAAACGATTAGTAGAGAAGAATGAATACACGTAAGAGTAACGAAAAAACAAGGGGTTTCATCATAATAATAGACTTGCTTGGCAGTTATGCATCGTTAGCGAATTTAGAACTCCTGTTTGTCGTTTGCCTAACTGATTTGCTACCTTAGCACATATAGAATAAAATATGGATAATAGCTGAAGAATATCTTAACAAAAATAAAAACCCCTCGCCCATGGCTCCAGCTCGTGGCCATGTCTCTTCACGTCCATAACCACCGACTCTCGTCATCTTGTGAACACTCGTCGTGAAACCGGACGGATTCATCAAAATGAATGCCTGGTGCTAACTTTTTCGTATTCTTAAGTTGTCATGGGCCGTTTCGTGGTGCTTTCTCTAGCCGAATTCATCATAAATATTAACCACATCAGCATCAGCATCAAATAAAGCAATACATCAGCGGTTCCTGTCGACTCTCAACTGTCAAACTAGTCAAGAAAAAATGAAGAGGAAAAAAGGATCTGAATAACTGAGTACAGTTAGACATTCAAGATCAAGATGCGTATACCTTGCAAGCAAGGAACTGGGCTACCAATTGAAGACGTCACTAATAAGACAGCTTCCCAACGACCTTTATTACTCCGCGTATTTAAGCTCACTCACTTTGCGGACAACTGGACCAAACAACGAGAACGACTACGCCACTGCATTCGATTAGCTGTCACCTCATTGAAAGTTTCTAACGAGTGACCCTGTGGGTCCTTAAGAGCCCAAGCCCACGAGATGAACCTAACCTAAAGTGGTCGACCTTCTTGGTAAACGACGTTAATTCCATATGCTATATCATCTGTCCACTTCACACAACGCCCGTCGGCCATAGCGCCAATGAAGAATGCTAGGCAATGGATCAGTAATGCGTACTGACGATCAACCACATAACCAAAGGGAAAAAACGATCGCTGAGTACAAGGCAAAAAACGAAAGATGATGAGAAAGTTACTAAAATCGTTTATATCCCAACACAAACAGTCAACATCAGTGAGCCTACACCCTACAAACAAACAAACAAACGAGCTATGACTTACAGGATTTCGTTGTTCCACTTCCTTAACTACATACACTCCAGACACGTGAAACAAGCATCCAGTTCATCTAACAACTCTAGCCACCGGCTGCGAACCGTAAGGGTCCAATGCAGGGTACGAAACTGAGTCCACAGCTGTCAACTCATGGGTAAATGTCTTCATTTCTCCATGTGAAGATACTAAGTGTTCAGCTCGCTCGCAGATCCACTTGGCTGTGGTATTGGCGGAGTGTTTGATGTGATACACAACTAGCTGGGATCTGATGTGCTACGTTTCATCCCTTCCTCTCCCACTCCCCTACACATACGCGTAGCTGTATACACCACAGGTACTTCCACGCGTGTGCCGATTTGTCCTGTCATGTCCAAAGTTTGACTTACCAAATTCAATTTCTTCCACTGATTATTGGTCCCGTACGAATTACCATCCTCAGCGTTGGGCCGTGCCCACGGGTATTATGGCTCGGACTCGACAGTACTCCACGATGCAGCAGAATAATAAAAAGTATAAACGTGTAGCCTGGAGAAGCTAAGCGAGAAACCAGGAACGGGGATTCATGAAAAAGAGATTACAGATACAGATTTATCGACAGCTGAGAGATCGCTTTGACAAAGGACATTTCCAACAAGCGATGTGGAAGGTCTCAGACTCCTCCGATTGAGAGCTTGTGCGAAGAGTGAGTACCACTTGGTCGAACAATTGGAAGAGATGGAACGAGTCTTCTTATCCGGGAATAGCAGGAAGCTTTTCTCCTCAATCCGTGATTGTACTGGCCGTGGAGTCGATGTGAGACCAAATGTGAAAAAGATGGTTCTCTTTCCACTAGTTAATCACGCCAACTTGACAAGCGGGCTGCACATTTTGAGGAACAGTCCAACTGGCCTCAACCAGACCATGGGGCCCGAATGGTCATTTATTGCAGAAGTGGCCCTGTAGTTTAACCTTTCGAATAGTAACAAAGCTCCTGAACCAGACCCCTTTTCATCTCTTTTCAAGGATGGTGGGAGAGGCTGATATTAGAACTGACAAAACTCGTTCAGACGATTTGGGAAACTGAAGAGGTGCTTCGTGACTGAGGCATAGCAACAGTAATTCCTGTTTTTAAAAAGAGGGTCCACGTCTATGTGACAACCACAAAGGCCTCAGTGTCTGCTACGTCCCAGTTACTCACTGACCTTACAGTATGTCAGCTTACTCAGTGCACAGAGGAGCAGATACGGGAAGAACAGGCAGGATTCCATTTCGGTCAAGGATATCTTTATCACATCTTTACCTTGCGATGGATCTTTGAGCATCAGCAACCTTATGGGCAGCCGACGGTTGTAGTCTTTCGGGGCTTACGATGCGGTTTTGATTCGGTTGCTCGTATCATTCTTTGGAGTTGACTTTTTTCTGAAATAATTCTAGGTTAATTCACGGATCTGTTAAAATCACTATGCTGATTCTGCAATCAGGGCAAGGGTTTGCGTACAGCTGACTAGGACGTTCATCACTTCAAGTGATGTTCGGCAAGAATATCCGATCTCCTCTTTTCCGTTCGACGTTGTATTGGAAGACATTCTAGAAAGTACGCATGAGGAATACAGTGAACTTGGTGCGTGGCTTCTTCCTGGTACTAGGTTGAGCAACATGAAATATTCGGATAATCGCACTATCTAACCCATTTACCGGGGCCATTCAGATCATGCTGAATAATAAAAAACGATCTGGTTGGTTTGTATGAAGTACGCTTTGAATCTTCAAGGTGAAAAGTCCTCCTTCCAGACTGCAGCATTTCCACCCCTGCGTTCTTTGTAGCAGACTGGACAGTTTAACATGAGTGGGTAGCACTACCTCGTCGCTTGCACTACTGCTGGTAAGATCAGCGAGGACAGCAAAGCCAAACGCTGCTTTCTTCAACCCGCGTCGTCCGTGGAGCAGAAGAGACGTTGGAGAGATGGGTACGTAATGTTTTGATGACTATCTTTTGCTCTATATGTCGGAAACGTGGTCTATTCACGATGAGGGTGTCGACAGACTTGTCGTATTTGGCCACCGTTATCCAGACCGCTTAGCTTAAATCAAGTATGACGATCGCATGGACAATTCAACCGTTTACCAGATCGCCTATCGAAACGTTAGGGATCCGCCATCTATTTGTTAACTCATCAAGCGGTACAGTCTGCAATGGTTGGGCCACGTACCGGGAACCAGATACTAAGATCACTGACAGTTGTCCAAAGCCACAGGATGTTCGTGCAAGGACGTGGTTAAGAAATGTGTAGGATCTACCCACTCCGTTGAGTAAAGTGAGTAGGTGTCGCTTGCCCGGCTGAGGTCCGCGTGATAATTCAAATAGCTGGCTAAAAATGCTATTCGACATGGTCCCGTGTGACAGTCAGTGGCATGTTTGCAATCACGACGTTTCCGCTTCTTTTACTTGACCCTGTTTTCATCCGCTGTCACTCTTTTTGGTTCATTCTATCTTCTGGGCTATTCCACATCACTGTTGTGGTGAACACCGACTCGGGCCGCAGTATCTTTTGGTCAGGCTCGTGGCTGCTATGAATGAATCTCGAAGTCATTTAGGCGAAATTTTGGTCTACTGATCACAAACTCGAGTTAATATNACGTACCGGGAACCAGATACTAAGATCACTGACAGTTGTCCAAAGCCACAGGATGTTCGTGCAAGGACGTGGTTAAGAAATGTGTAGGATCTACCCACTCCGTTGAGTAAAGTGAGTAGGTGTCGCTTGCCCGGCTGAGGTCCGCGTGATAATTCAAATAGCTGGCTAAAAATGCTATTCGACATGGTCCCGTGTGACAGTCAGTGGCATGTTTGCAATCACGACGTTTCCGCTTCTTTTACTTGACCCTGTTTTCATCCGCTGTCACTCTTTTTGGTTCATTCTATCTTCTGGGCTATTCCACATCACTGTTGTGGTGAACACCGACTCGGGCCGCAGTATCTTTTGGTCAGGCTCGTGGCTGCTATGAATGAATGACTTGATCTGCGCAGTCCGTTCGTTCGAGATTCTCAATACGTTTTCTACACTGAAATCCAATTAACTATCTGACAGTTACGAGCGCGTGACTTCCGGGCGATTGACAACGAAACGCATGTGTACGCTCTCTTGTTAAAGGTATGTGTTTGTCCTAGAATAGAATACTGTCTTCAGCAGATTGGTGCCACCTATAAGTGACCACCATGTGAATGACTTGTGTCCATAGGTTAGACACACAGGTCGGTCTCTGCGTGACAATGCTTCTTGTTCTGAAGTAAAGTGTACACTTCTGAAACAGTTTCATCATTGTCAGTACGTTGTGCTGGGACCCCAAGCGTACTGTTCAACCGCTTCTTTTCTATAAGAACACCCAGTTGCGCATTCAAATCGTCGGCTACTTGGACGATATCTGAATGTTCGGCCTGCTTCACAAAACCCTTGAACAATTCGTGGGACGCATTCTTTTCAGTATGTGAAAAACTGCCAACTGAAGCGTAGACTGGAATAATTAATACACAATGTTTCACCGATTTGCGCTGATAGATTCTGACCGATGTTATAAATCTGATAACCAGCATGTATTCATTCACTTACATCCTGTCGGATAAAACGGCCTTTTCTAGAACTCAATGTAACTCCAATTTCAGCCTGTCTACGACATAGAGATTCGGTGTCACCAATGACACCGTGAGAAAGCGGTGAAATCTGCTGTTATCTGTAAACTGATTCAAGCAAATAATTCTACTAGAATCGCAGGTTCATGGCACAATTAACCTTCAGGTTTATAAGATCTTCCATCGGAGCTAATTGGCGACTCACATGTAGGAAAGTGCTGACATCACCATTATCATCGTCACAGATAGCAATACAACAATGGTTCTCAATAATGCTTACTGTCATACAGCCATCTCTTGAAGGAAGAAAAACAGGACAGACCCAACCATTGAAAGCAGCTACGTCTGTATATGAACATTCAAAGTCGAGGTTCCTACACCTTGCAAACAGAGAGCTGAGCTACAATTATAAGTAATAAATCATCAGCAAGACAGTTCCCTTACGGGTTTCATTGTCCCGCGTCATTTGATGCACTAACTCAACTAAACAATGACAAAATCCACACCACTGAGTCCCATCGGACCCCATCTCACCCAACGTCTCTGACCACAGACATTGAGTCATTATCTGTCCACTGCGCACCTTACGCCAGTCGGCTGCAGCGTCAGAGAAGTGCTCGGTGTGTTAAACGACTAGATGATATCCTTAGTACATTGTCGAGTCATCTAAGTCTATGTAAATGTAAGGATCAAATGAAAGAACTTGCTAGGCAATTTCTATCAAACACCCGCTTCCTAACCTTCTCGCTTTTACTTGTTGGTATCACCCGATGCGATCGGTCGAACGCAGTAATGGTGGTCAACGACCTTAGGACGCTTCACGTCCTCTACCCTCAGTGGCCAAGTTCTGCAATCGTAAAGTAATAAAACCCTCACTATCACCTTATGTTCGCGACCTTTGAGACTCAGAAAAGTAACTCTCTGTCGCTAGGGGTGTCTTACATTACCGAATACCGTCCTGGCCTTACAGATACGCGCTTCTATTTCATCCCCTGTGTCTCAGTTTTTGTGGGTGGTCCTAGATCAACCAACACTGAAGGAGAGTAATCACACTTGTTATTTTGGCTCTAGAGAAGAGTTATAACCTGACCGTGCGGGAAGGGTGTAGATTTTGGTAGACGCAGTTGAACGAGAAATTGCTAACCGACGACGACGACTTCCAGTATTTCCCGGTTGTTGGTGCCGTAAAATGGGATCGCTTGACAGAATTCCCAGTTTCTGATTCGAAAGTCTGACTTGCGAGACAACAAGAGATAAGGCTTTCTTGTCGGACTCTATCCGGAGCCACTGATTCAGGTGTCTTGCCCATTTGGCTTTGCAGAGTTTGTCTGAATGGAGCAGGTAATGAATAATAAATCGGTATTTATTTACTGTAACGTGTAGTATATCTTTTCGAAGCTACATCAGCCTTTTGAACGACGTCGAATATCTTTTTTTTACCTTGTTGGGTGATACGCCTACAGCTATATTGGCCGTTTGGTGATTGCACTGCTCCTTGTTTGGGAGCGGCTCTTCCAACTCATCTCTTTATTCCGAAGACAGTGGTGTTGTAACTCCGAAAATGGCTACGCTAAACACTGATTCGATGATGTTCCATTATTTAGGCAGCCCTACGCAGAAAATAGCGAAATACAACCTAGTGTACACAAATGATGTTCGTCTACCTGTCCTTCTTTTGTACGTTTGACATGATTGCACCTGGCAGAACCGAGGTCCACGTCAACATAGCCCTCTAACCCAATGCAATCCACAGGCCTTACCACAAAGATAAAGTATTTGGATGGGTCAGGGTTTGGGCTAGTTCTACATTGCCAGGATGGCAGATGGCCGCTGCAAACGTTCACCGGGTATAAGTTAGTTTTTATTTAACCAGTTAGCTTTTAGTTGACACCGGTTTTAGATGTCGTCTGCCTTACTGTTCCACTTGGTATCCTCCTTCTAATCAGGGCTGGTCTCAGATGCACCAGACAGCTGTTAGTCACAATTCTGACTTTATACTATTTCAACTCGACGATCAAGCTTGCGTACTGTGTTTGTCCTAATACTTGTGGTGGATGAGGCTTCGATCCTTTCGGGTAAAGCCATGATAATCAGAATAGGAATAATTTTATATATGATTGTATATCGAACTACTGACTGTGTATCAGTGCATAGATAGCGAAACTGAATCCCATAAGCGTGGAACAGATCAGTTTTTATATTGCAATATCGCCGCCCTCCTAAATATAAGGTGCGGGTTAAAAAGTGGACGCTCGAAAAGGAACATTCCGATGGCCAAGTAGTTAACTGTGACCGTCAGAGTAACATTCAGCGTGGGGAACATAGTGTAGCTTTGGATATGCCTACAATTATTTTTTTCTTAAAACCAAAGCGACTAATAAACATTAACGCTTTTAACGTCTGCATTCTTTGAAGAGTTCGTCGACGTGTTTCCGGAACGGATAGACTCTGTCGACCCCTGGATGTCCTATGTCGTCTTTCAGGCTTCAATGGTTTGGTTGCATCTTACGAACGCCAACATACCACCCACCACAGCGTGACCTGTTTGTGGATAATGTATTAGGATAGAAGCGGTAGCACGGTGATCAGTGCATGGCTTGGGGTATGAAAGCACTCACACTGAAACATGCTTCAGCTGGGCACTTCCGGTCTCCTAGCTGGGTTTCGAAGGACAATGAACACTTGGTTGAGGAAGATCTTTTACATGGCAAAGAACAGAAGTCAATGGTGCGCGCATTGTGAATCTCTGTGGGCACCGGGACGACGTCTGCTTCACATCCCTCATCTTCCTTACCCTACACAATACTTTCTCCTGTAATATTGTGGCCTGTTTGTCACTTGTCATTCACTGTTATATTACATGCATACACAGAGTGCCAGCAAGCTACTCTGGCGGACGCATTATCGAGCCAGGAACTGGTGTGCACGACGAACATTTCTCTATATCGTGGTTTCCCGATACTGGTTCAGGGAGTCCAGGGTCCTTGCAAAAAATGCTGTGATTACGCAGATTTAATGTTAGATAATAAAATTGTGGAGGTTAATGACCAGTTTGTAAACTTGGGAATTAGCACCGGGAGCGGCGGATGTATGAAAACCGAAACTGAGAATAATCTCCAGTCTAGAAAATTTCTTCCTACTGATAGTCAAGTCTCCGAAGTCGAAAGACCATGGAAATAAGGTGGTTGTGAAGACATACTCTGCAGCTGTGAAACACGATCAGTCAAAGCAGAAGATCTGAACCGGCTCAAGGTTGTTCCTCGTGAATTTCTACACTTGATGACTCGCAGACGGTGGCAACAACACATACTCAATAGGGAGGTTAGGAAGCGGGTGTTCGGCAACTAGTTCCTTTCCTAGCTCTATGACTATGCACATACTCAAAAGGTTGAGCCATGTTCTAAGGATGCCAGCTAGTCGCTCATCGCAGCAAACACTGCCAATGCCGCGGCCGACTGAACTACAGTATGAAGTTAGTAAGCAACGGCATGATGAAGGGAAACAATGCGGCTGATGGTTGCCGCCATATTTAGAACCAGGTGCTTTGGAGAGAGGCTTTTTCATAAGGTACAACAACGTGTCAGAAATCCAGTTCTGTCGTAACCGTCCAGAGACCTTCGGTACACACCTTTTCACACCTGCTGCGATTATGTATTACTGATCGTTAGGCCCACTAATCTGACCCAAATTGGGCAAAACCTTCAATACCTCCTGAGAAGTGTTCGGTACATTCTCTGCGCTCAAGCGCTAATTAAATTTTGTGCAGTTACAAGCGTATGATCTGGAATAAAATAACTAAACAAAAGGGCGAGTACAACAGCATGACCTTAGCTCGTGTGGCTGCTCAAAAATATGGCGCTCGAGAGATAAACATCGTCAGATGTCCAAAGTTGCAGCAGTCTTTCACTAATGTCAATGCGTCGTACCCAGAAGCCAAACCTACCGCCCAACTGCTTCTTATCTGGATTAGCAGAATAACAATTCTCCCGGTCTGTGCTTGGGCTGACCATCGAGTTTGTTAGCCAAGCCATAGTTGGCAATGATGGTACACTTAGCACCAACCAGAAAGACTGATTCGGCAAATGGGCTGAGCATTTTGGGGAGCAGTTCATCTCTTCTGGATGAGATCTCAGAGAAACGGACAGTGATTTCTTTCTCAGCCGATTTATATTAGAAGCAGGAGTGGCTCTAGAGCCCAAGTTGTTGAAGAGAAACAAAGATCCAGCCTCAGACATATCCTCTTATCGACGAGGGTGTGGAAAGGAAGACTTCATGAATAGGCAATAACAATGGGCCACATTCAGGCCATTTATTAGCTGGTATTTTTGCGTCAAAGCTTGGAAGTAGTTCACTAACAGACCACGTGAAGTCACTGACCCTTTATAAACGTTGAGATGATATTACTTGCATAGCAGACAAATCGAAAAAACTCAGCGAAACATTGGTGCACTTCGACTGTGCCTACAAAAATATTCGTTTTACCTTGAAACCTGAATCATCCGTAAGTATGGCGTTTCTAAACGTGTGGGGATAGCCAGGATGGAAGTATTTCGTAAAGCAACTTGGTCAGAGCAGTATACAAACTTTACTAACTTTGTACCTTTAAAACAAAAGGGGAACTTGATCCGGTGTTTACTAGACAGAGCTGTCAAAATATGACCGAATGATACTAGGGAAGAGGAAACAGTTTATGCTTAACATATCCCTTGAAAATGGCTATCCAGAGCAGTTTATTCGCGAGCACATGATAACTATCACAAAGACAGACATACCGTGAACTGGGGTACAAAAAAACTAGCAATATTTCCTTACCATGCAAAGGCAACAGCTCTGCTGAAAACATAATCACGTAACAATTAATAAAATCTACCTTGCAGCTCCATTCCGTGTTCAATTTAATTCTACATCAGTTTTGCGTTCCCAGCTGAAAGATGCATTGCCTGTACATGTTGCCCCTTTTAATTTTTACCGTTTCGTCCATTCCCGTGGAACAACCTACATTCACCGCATAGCATGGTGATTACCTTAGCGCATTCGGGAGCAGCATCCGGTGTGGTTAACTCAAAGGTCGATGGAAGCTTGTTCATATGCGGTCGGCACGCAATCAAAATGGGTCAATGGTCGTTTACTAGCCATCGTAGAGGATATTTCAATCCGCTTGCACCCACCCTCGTTATGCGTACAAAAACGTCCGATCAAAGAACAGCCTCTCGTGGCCACGCATCTACGCTCCGAATAGTACTGTAACATAGATGTGTTGACTTTTTTGCAAACGTTTGCAACCCACGTGAGTGGTGTTACACAAGCAAACCTCACGAATCTGGCTAACTTGACAATGTTGATTGCCATCGTTTATCTCAATGATGCACAATCCCAAGTGAGCCCAAACAAATCTGTTTTATTTAGACAAGCGAAGAAGCACTGGAAACAAGACTGTTTGCTATGCCTTTCCACTCGTGACTAAACCAGGCACAGTCACTGTACCTTTCTATTTCTTTGATTTAGCCTTAAAACCACCGACTTCATCTCATTCGATAGTTTGTTTGACAGTATTTCATGTCACTGTTGCCGCAAATGGCGGTCCGACCCACAATACCGTCTGATCAAGTCCAGAGCTTTTAAAACTGAACGTACGAATGAGCCCGAACGTACCACCTAGACGAAACCTGACACGAGGTCGACCAACCTGAGTGTTATCCTCCTAAGCCAAGATGACTACATCAGAACTGTCGATCTGAGCGGACAGTTAGAAACTCTAAACGGTTGATGTTGCACTGCCCCTACCAGAGGTTGTCAAGCTGAAGATATAGAACGTACTACTGGAAGTCATATCTACTGATGTAGCTGTATGTGCTCTCTTAAAGAATACATCCGCTCCAGCGTGACTGATACCGAGAACTATGGGATCCTCTGAAGTGTACGACCAATATCGAGTAGACAGCGCGGGTACTATTAGATGCACAGTCACAATCTAGGGGTTGAAATACGACAGGTGTTGACTTACAGAAGGTGTACGTCAGAGAGGAAGTGGCCCATTGAGCTATCAGTTTTGAAGAGCGAACGTTGGAGGCACCCACACTAATTCTTCATGATCAACCAGAGATTAGAACAAAGGGACAGGAAACACTGTGATAATGTGATTATGCTTAGCTATATATGTTGCAGCATCTGTAGAATAATTAGGCGGGGTCGGGATTGGTCTACGAGCTAGTTAGCGACAGTGGGGGAGGAATCGGCAGTAGCATAGTTTCGCCAATCCAACCTGCTGGATGCAGTAGACAGAGTGATCCCCCTTATGTTGTGAGAGCTGATGCAATGTAGAATTAGCCTAGCGTATAAACTACGAAAACTGCTATGATCCTCAGGCCTAGATAGAAAATGCAGAATTCAAAGCCAAAGTCTTTGGTTCAAAAGTTGTAGGGTGAAATAGGGAGTAAGTGGATGAGACGTAACACCAATTTTCGGAATATGGGGCAATCTGTATCCCAATCTTAAGCTAACCAGTTAGAAGAGTGTATTCAGTCAGATCTCTGCCTACTGGATTGCCCATTGTGAGCGATCAAGTCGGCGTAATCACCATACCATTCAGTTCATCCTAATTCATAATGGCAATACGAAGGCCGTCCCTCCACCAAGGTGCCAACAACGAATAAAGCAAACAAGGTACGACGTGGTAAGCCCGGTGGAATCATGCACAAGTTCCGCTGAAGCCAACATAATCAACGACATGAGACTAATATGTGAAAAGTGTGACTGACACTTCATTGCAGGTAATCTGTTTTAAATTAGGAACAGTTTCGCATACTTTGGTAGCACTATCTCGTCAGCTTGCAACATTGCCGATGCGACATCAGCGAGGAAAGCCTTTGCCAAACCGCGTCATCTGTGACATCGAAAAGACGTTCCGTTGTCGCCAGAAGGAAGGGTATGTAATGCTTGTTTACATTCCGTATTGCTCTAGGGTTCGGAAACGTGGCCCCTTCGCAATGAAGATATCAACAGACTTGCTGTGCTTGGTCATCGCTGTTTTGGCTAATTAACCCACAGTAAGTGGACTGATCGCGTGAACAGCAAAGCCGTTCGCCTGCGCGTATTCCAGAAGGCTCGGGATGCAAAACCAATTGGTCAACTACTCACGCCGTACAGCTTGCGATGGTTGTGTCACGTACTCGGTATACCGTATGGTTGTTTGTCGTACTGGGCATTACACATTGAGGCCACCAAAAGCTGGGTGAAACTGCGTGGCGGCCAAGCAACACGAAATATGAAGGCTCCAACTGTTTCATTGAATAAATTGTGTAGGTATTGCCTGCCTGGCTGGGGCTCCCGTGATGACACAAATCGCACGTTAGAAACGCTACCCGAGATAGCAGCGTGCCGTAGTCAATGGCGTGTCTGCATCCACATCATTCCTAGTTCTTCCGCTCAGTCTTTTATTGGTTTTCAACCATCTTAGTAACGTTTTCCTCTAAACTATTCCACTTCACCGTTGAGATGAGCGGCAGCCCGAGTCACAGTGACTTCCGGTCAGACTCATGAATGTTACAATGACACAATGTTATAAGACACGTTGTCAAAATTGTTCTTCTGCGGCCGCAAAAGCAATTGGGAAATGATCCGCAAATGACTGTCTAAAACATACAACCTCAGATAAGATTAATGGTTGTGACAACCTACAACCACCCTTTATTGTCTTCAGTGGATTGTAAGGGGTTGTCTGGTTTCCTCAATCTTATTCAGGTTCGCAGTCGATGAGGACCTGTGCAAAACCAGGCAATCTCACCAAACGCAATTTGGCGCTTCTCACTGGAAACTGCTGTGAAGAACTGAAGACACTTGTCAGCAGGTTATTCACTCCATTCCATGTTCGCCTCAGGAGTGTGGAACCTCGTGATTCATGATCAGTAATTGATATTAGGGAAGCTGGTGGATAACCTGAATTGATGAATATTGCCGTAATACGGACAACCGCAAAATAAAAAGGGTTAGCGAAGAAAGGTGGTAAAAGCTGCAGAGTAGCTGTCTGCAGACATCATCTTGCTTCGCTTTAAACTAGACCGTTCATGTGCCAAGCATAGACAACTTTAAACTGAAGGTTCAAGTCTTGACACACCAGTTTTTACTGACAAATTGAGGGATTTTAGTTGTAGGCGATTTTCAGTCTATAAGAACACTAGCTTTTATCGAATGGACCTCATTCCTTCCTCTTTAAAAAAAATAATAAAAACACCCTGTCCCATAGTTGACATTAGCTAAACATCCACATCAACCAGTGATACATCGTCATTGAGTATCATAAATGATCACGTGGGTGAGAAGTACAGACTGCAAGCCACAAATGAGTCGTGTCTGTCCACATCAACAGGGTGTTCAACCCACCCTCCAATGCAGTGGTGTAAATTGCCTGAATGAGAGGAATGTGACAAGTACCAGACACCAGAAATATACCAGAATAAACGAAAAGCGACATAAAAAGGTTTTTACATTATAAATTTCACGAAGTTTGCAATCACGAAATATTGGGCTAGACATTGTTAAGTCGCCGACATACAGAAAAGTATGCGGACCAACTGAGAGTTGAACCCAAAATTGGCAATTCTGTTACTCTGCTCAGTTATCATGACATCGTACCATTCAACCTTCGCTTAGTTTTTTAGATTTCACCCTTACATAATGAACTGATTAAAGCGATTTACACAATATTCCACGAAGGTACGTATTGAGGTGCTGTAACGCTTCCCTCTTACTAACACCCACCAGATCAAACCACGCTCCAGCCGTATCTACGGGAGCCCATTGTTCTGACAGCCACACCACAAGATAACATGAACCCACTCTAGATTCGTAACAGTATGAACATCCTTTACATTCCAGAGCCATCTTACGGCAGCTGAACAAAGATGTTCAGGGGTCCTCGGCAAGCATTCTAAAACATACTGGAAAGTTCAACCTGTATACAATCACAAAATTGTCAGATGCAAACTACTAATGGATCCTTAAACACGCGCCTAGACATATCTCGCTGAGTGTCTACTAAATCCAAAGAGTTACATGGAACCAAATTACCTCGGTGAATATCCTGTTGTATTTTGTAGGCTTCCAGTTCAAGTTCATTGATGCGCTTGTTAGAACCGTACAACTTTTCGTGTAGCTCTGCATAGTCCATATGATCATCGGTTGGGTCTGCTTTGATAGCACGTTTACCGTAAACAGGTAGCGGCGGTGCTTGACGCTTGTAAATTAGGGATTTCGTTTCCTGATTACCATGACGTAATTTCAAACAAACACCCGGAAGTAAACAAGCTGAAGAAGACCTGCCTTTCGGCGAGGACAGAAGTTGCAAGTTTGTACGGAGTGAACTGTGCGACGAGTCTCTTCTTGGAGAATCACCAGAATGAGTGGGCTGTAAGTTTTTCTGCCATTCGTGTACGACAACTGGTGTAGGAGGTGCCGGATTTTTGTGACTTCTGGACCTAGTGTGTGTTGTGCAACTACCGGAGCCGTTCGAAAGTGACTGCTTCAATATGGTGGGGAATGTGGTAGAGTCGCATACCTCTAATGAAATTCTACGATGATCACCATCTAGGCGAACTTGCAATGCAGTACAGTCGAATACTCTTTTAGTCTGTAGCTTGGAAGGTACGTGACTGACGTCACAGTTCAAATCTGCAGAATCAGGGTCACTTAATTCATTCAGGGCGAAAGGGTTGAGGTAGTCAGGGTACAAAGTGGGTCCATTCTGAGAGTGAGAGGTTTCGTGGGAAGGCTTCTGCACACTTCGGCGTGAGAAATCCTTCAGCGATGAACCATGAGTAAAGTCATGGGAAATGTCCACAGCGCTTGCAGTTCGTTTTATGGAGGCAGCAAAGGGAGACATTACCTGAGAACGAACGGGGGATGGCGAGTGGGAAGTTGAACATGTGGATGTGAGCGATACGGGATCCTGTTCAGGCGCAGCAGTGTCGGACATATGTGGGCTGGTTCGATTCACATGGTTAAGTTCTACATCTTGTAGTGCCTGACAATAAGCGTCGCGATAAACTCTGCTCGAAACGGCGTATTTTCCAGATACTGAAACCGCAGCTGAGCAACCCTCGCGAAAGAAAACGTTCGATTCCGCATCTCCATTCCATGGCTGAAAAATGAGCATAAATAAGTACACATACCCTGAACAAATCCATGCAGCTTGTATAATGTCTCGAGTCCGGCCGATTTTCAGAAGTAGTCATCGGTTCCATTGTACGTGACGAAACATTCTCCTTTGGAGTAGTGAGAATTGAAGGATTGTCTCTGCCACATTTGTATGTGGAATTTAAAAAAACGACTGGGTTACACCAAACAGGGAATTTCAATGGGGTCTAAAATAGGCAGAAAAAGAACAACATACTTTGGAAACCTCTTTCGATCCTCTGATTTCGAAAATCCAGGATGCACTATTATTTAGCAAATAAACCGGAAGGGATCAACTCACGACTTTTGTCCAGAAAGTTCGCATTTCTCCGATTTTTTATTAAATTCTGATAAGCAAACAAGTGACTGCACATTCTTGTGTTTTCCACGGAACAGAGTCAAGCCCCGATCACTCTTTATACCGACTATGTGCGCATCGAACGACATGTACCGCGGGAACCTTGGGCAAACATGACCTTCGGAGAGTCGGTTTCCTTTCATGCAAAAATAACTGGAAAACAGGTATAAGGCGATTGTTGCGGTATGCTTCAGTAAAATAGTACAAGTGAAAATCCTCACTTAAATGCATGAAAACTACCCACTTACATTAACCTAATGTCATCGCACCTAGTTGGTGTTTAAATGGTCAGCTACATATGAATCACCTTCGCACGGCGAATCAGCCTGGCGGTGAACAACGAGGACGAGTTTTAGGGAATATCTAGGAAGTATTAGAAATTCCAGGAATACCTGGGAAACCTGTACAGATTTCGACGGAAAACCTGCAGTAGTTTCTCCATCAATAATTCACAAAATGTAGCAAGAGTCAAGAGACAAAGTGGAAGGGATTTGCTACCAGACTGTCTTTACGGAAGTGTCGCATATAAATGTGTACGCTGTACACGTCGGACGGTAGCCGGCAAATGGTGATATATTTATACCATTTGTACGATATTATCTTTTGGATTGGCTTATTATGGCTGCACGGCATCTTGAAGAGTCAGTATCGTAGTGGTGCACATCGCAGTGAGAAGGCCAACCTGGAATACTTACACGACTTCCAAGCTGGACGGCCTAGCGTATATCCAAAGAATAGACGTCTGTTGGTGACAGATGAACAGGATCTAACGGGGATGATGGAGAACTTCAAATGTACTCGTGCAATGATTTTGTACGTTAAAAGTAAGTTCGGGATTACGATGCATTCGGACGACTTACGCCACCTGCGTAAGAAGCAGGATGAGGCCGATACTCGGGACAAGCTTATTAAAGCACGCTTTCTACTGAAGACAAGGGCAGTGCCGCCTGCCGTTAAAGGAGAAGCTTTTGTGGTTGGCATTCATCGATCCCAAAGGTTCACTCCAACTTTGTCCTAAATATACCGACGTCATTTTAGCGGGCGCCACTCATCACTTAAGCTACGATGGCTCCACACTGTGACACGCGGTGCTGATAGACGTAACTGATGTAGGTGCGGCGTTCTTCCATACACTCATGCCCAATGAAACGACAGCCATTTACCGAATAGTTTTAGAACTTACTGATGAGTAGTCGGGGATTTGGTTTATTTTCAATTTGACCCTCACTCACATCTGACCGCAACCTTCGCATTCAGATAGACTTATGTTGAAAATGTCACCGTGCACGTCAACAATCTGAACCTTCGTCGTCTGCTCAGTAGCGGGCAATGCGCGGGGTATGCCAAAGTATTTTGCCGTTTTCATTTAATGAATGATATATCCCTGCGCTGTCGTCACCTGATAGGCTTAGACACGTATCAAAGAAACCGCGTATATCAGTAGACGCGTGGCATGAGATGCACGCTGAACGTTTTGCAGTTAAACACTTTACTGCAGGCTGTCAAGTCTGTAAGCCGGGAAGTTTTTGATTACCTGTGTAAGACATGGCCGATCCATAAATCTGGCTGGACTTCTCAGTTGCTGAAGTGGACCGTTCTCCTCCGTAACTATACCATCAGCTGGGTGAAGATCGAGAATAGGCACAATAAAAGTGCTCTGTCTGACCGTCCCGCAGTGTATGCGCTAGTGAAACACTGTTGAACGTACAAACGGCATGTTTTCTGGTCGTCTATGCGCTTCTGGCATAAAACGTTTGAAGATGTTTGAAACACCGGCGAGGTATGAAAACCTCTGTGCACTAGTGAGACCTTTGTCGGAATGTGCAGGATGTGTTTTCCCCAAGCAGTATGACAGTAGTCAGACAGAGGACGTCGACTGCAATAAAAAGACGTGGAATTGTATGTGGGCATTGCCCGTCACTGTCTCTACTGAGGTTGCACCCAGTGACATGCAGGGACTCGTAGTATGCATGTACACTCCTGTCGCGTATTCCCGTTTGGATAGGATTTGAAATGCGGAAGATATATGCCAAGATCTCGCTGTTACGTTGGGTTGCATGAGTGGTGAGAATAACAGCAAGCATTATTTGTGTGTGCGTGTGTACACCCTATACAAGGCCAATACTTTAACCTCGTATCTGATTGGTTGTTAACGCCTTGCGCGATACATCACAACTATGAGTGGTTCAAATCTAACCCGTTCATTGCCTCAATGTGCTTTGTGAACGCTTATTGAGCAGATTGAATTCATGCCAGTTCACGCTCATTATCCATGTCTTGCGTTCTGATTCACGGTGCAACATATGGCGTTGCCATCCACGTTCACTTTGATGAATGCACCTGCAAGATTTCTGATGAATCCAGCAGTATTTCCAACGCCAGATTCGTGGATTACGCTGAAAACGACATTTACGGATTGGTTGGATTTACTCAATATTTTCAGTTCATCGCTGGACTTGACAGAGTCAACTGAACAAAAACTTCTCTGCAATCATCTGGGAACTAAAGAGCAGAGACAGTTTGACATCCATTCTCTGTGCTATAAAACCACCTTGAGGCAGGCTTTAGATACTTCTGAGGAAATACTAGAGGCCGTTGCCAACATGCACGACTCCAGGTTTAATTTTTCTCGCATCAGTCAGCAAACTGGAGAACCGCTGAAAGGATCGACTTCTGGGCTCATGGAAACCATCTGGCCGTGTGGGTAGTCTAAAATACCGACCAATAAACTTGAAGATTACATGCTCATACAACAATTTATCTCTGATTTACAAAATAAAAAACCGGTGCATCCCTTTTCACGGAAGACAAATCCGAATTATCTTTTGAGACGGCCTGTGAAATCGCCCGTATCAAAAAGCAAGTTCGGTCAAAAGTTGGATTGTTTCCGAATTCGCCAGAGTCCATTTCAATGATCAAAAATTTGAAGCCGTCGGCTTCCCTTCAACCTCTTGGCAAACGTTTCCGTTATGGGCCAACAACTCATAATCTGGAATGCCCGGCAAGAACCGCCAAGTATTCGAGTTGTTCTAAGATTGGTTATTTTGTAAAAGTATGCCGTACGTGCTCGGAACATAAACTAGAAGGAGGTGATGTCGCTTTTCCCGAAGAACTCCTCCCGCAGAGACAATCAATGTCTTACGTTCTGACGAATGTATCGCTCTTCCATGTCTGTTTAAGAACCACTGTTACCAGGCTCGGATGTTCGAACAAGTTATATTCTCTATCTTCGGCCTTAAAATTGCCTCTTGCAGTGGAACTAGATTCTGCATCTTCAATAACTACAATCCCCTACTCATTTTATGAGTGCCATTTCAATCATCTACCTATGCACCCATAGAAATGTAGGGATTTATATTATCTTAACTGTGTGTTGAAATTTCTCCACCTGCTTCTGTTGCTCAATATGTATGCAGCTAGAACATAAAACCTTTGTTAGGTCGTAACGCAATGATTGCTGTGAACCTGGCACCTCCTACTGAACGTATGACAATAGCTTCTGCTGATGCACCATTATTGCATCATAAATACCCACATTCGTTTGCTGACTCAATTGGTCGTGCAGTCAACGCGGTCCACCGAATTAGCTTAAAGGCGAATGCAAAACCGCTGTCCATTTCACAGCCCCAACCGATAGCCCTCTCAGAGAAAGAAGCAGTTTCTGCTGCTATTAACCTGATGCTTCAAAATAACATAATTGGGCCAATGACGTGCTCGGCTTTGTTACATCCATTAGTTGCGGTTTTCAAACAAGACGGTAGCATAGAACTTCGCGCACTTGAAGAACAGATTGTGGTTGAGAAAATCGTTTTGCCTAATCAATCTGAATTGTTAATTAAACTTGTCCGAGGAAACCTTTTCTCAAAATTAGACGCCAAAAGTGCTTTCTCAAACAGGCCACTTACGACCGATTCCACATCTCTCATTGCTTTTCTCACTACAAAAGGGCTAAGGTTCGCCTCCATCAGCTTGGCAAAGACTCATGACTCAGTCTCCATCTTCATGCCGAGGTTCTAATGTGTACATGGATGATACATGCGTTTTCGGAGAACCTCAAGAAGAGCATGATTCCAATCTTTCTTCTGTGTTAACTCGTCTCTATCAGTTGATCTTGCACTTGAACGTAAACAACTGTGTTCTGTATGACTGAAATACCATTCCTTGACCATAGTATATCTGATGTAGGAGTTCCCCCATAATATGGAAAATACTGAGGCTATTACAAATGCCTCAGAACCTACGAGTCCACTTCAACTCAAATGTTGCCTCGGAATTTGTTCATACTACTTTAGCCATCTTCCAAATTTTGCCATTGTGGTCGAGCCACTGCTATCACTTACGAGATCCAATATTCCATTTGAATGGTCCGAAACCGAGGCAGAAACCTTTTCACGCGTGAAACAGATTATTGTTTCCATTTTCGTTGTCAGTATCTTTGACGAATCCTGTGGTGCGTTCGTTTCAACGGATGCCTGCGTTGTTGTCGTAGGGGCCGTTCTTTCCCCAATTCAACAAGGACAGGAAAAAATTACCGCAAAAAATAAAAGCACTTTCTGGTACGGAACGTAAACATATTCAGCCAGCGGAAAAGAAGCTTTAGCTTGCGCCTGGACCTGATGGATAGATGCTACACCCACATAACTGATCATGCAAAACTAACGACAATTCTCAGTCAAGTAGTTAAAGGCCATGGACCATTAGGGAACTGTCGGTGGTGTGCTAGACTATTGAATCGACTGCAAAGTTGAATATATATAGATTATATATAGAGTTAGAAGATCAATTGGCCGATGCACTTTCCCGCTTATCTTTTCCTGTACACACTGATCAGGCGATAGGAAAGAGTTCAAAATGGTGGCTGCCACTGATGTGTTGGAAATTCATGCAGCAAACTGAGAGTGACTTGGAGAGCATTCGCAAATGAACGATAAGCTCCAACAACTAAAACAATACATTTCTACCTAATTGGCCAACTATCAAAAATATCACTGACGAGCTAAAATACTATTATCCCTTGCTATGGGGGCGTTCTGTGGAAGGCGAATGCATCTTGCGTGGATCACGGCTTGTCCCACTATCTAGTTTAAAACGTGGGACTATGCTGTGCTCATGAGGAACATCCTAGAATCATTCGCACCCTTTGTCGTGCTAACGAGCGGTATTGGTGCCTTGCCAACGATTGCGCTTCTTGCCGAATTGCTAATAGATCGGCCGAATCTATAGTTGCCCCTGTGCAGTCAGTGGAATATTCTGTGCTTCCGTGGGCAAAGCTAGCTACTGATATTTTGGGGACTTTCGCAACAGCTGCTTGGACTAAACCTAACATACTGGTCGGCCAAGGCACCTAGTTGTGGGGGTGTCACGTCAACCACAGTAATTCATTGGATGAAACACCTCATTGCCCGCCTCGGGATTCCTGAAGAGATCGTCACCGACAATGGATCTCAGTTTGTTAGCTGAGTTTGAAGAATCTCTACGTCGGCAGGGAATAAAACATTCGTGGACTCTTCCTTGCAATCCCTCAAATAATGTTATGGATGAACGTTAGAATCGCTCTTTGAAGGAGCACGTACATGCATCACATCCGCAGGGGAGAATATGGGAGGATTCTATGCTTCAAGCCTTATCAGCTTATCGCATCAGTCACCATTGGGCGGCCGGACAAACGCTGGCTGAACTTATGTTCAGGAGAGCTCTAAGTAAGAAGCGTAACGCAACTCAATCTGTAAATGAAGACAAACATACCGAGCTGCTCCGGAGGGAGAGTTACCAAAAGACCTATGCCAGATCATCAAATACTCTGGCACCCGGGACATTTGTCCGCTTGAAGGATCAGTCACACAACAAAGGGCAAGCATGCATTTTATCCTCGATCTCCACAAACCGTATTCTTGGAGAGGGTACATACCGGTTGGGTAAAAACAAGAAAGTCAGTCAACGTCGGTATTTATTGGACGATCAACCCGGAGAGTCACTTCACCTTCACGTACGGAACAACCCAGTGCAAACCCTAACGTCCTCGTCGCTCATCGTGGGCTCCGAATTCAGTCGACCGTTTTATCTGCACCTAAGTTGAAGATGAAAAGAAGACGGTGATGTTGTATATGTGTGTGCATGTGTACATCCTACACAATGCCAGAATTTTCACCGCGTTTCTGATTGGCCACTAACGCTTCCGTGATACATCGCGACTATGGCTGGTTTACTTCCAGCCCGTTTGCTGGTTTACTGTCCTTTGTGGACGTTTACTGGGCTGATTGAATACATGCTAGTTTACGCTCATTACCCTTGTGTTGCGTTCCGTTTTACGATACCACAAGCATGTAGCCGCGTTGCGTGGTATAAATGAGTTGTTTTCGAAGCACTCAGATCTCACGCAGAACTGTTCACTCCCTGAACGATAGACTATGCGCTGGGAAGTCGTTCGGTCATTTGTGGACCGAAAATAAGTCACGACCAGCCGAGAACTGGTCCGACGGCCTCTCCGTTCCAAAGGAAGTGTCGCAGGGAAAACGGGTTAGTGAACGCTCGACAACTAACTTAGATATCCCCTATGTAGACTTTTCCCTCTTATCGATCATAATTATCTGAACCCCTCCATCCTATCCAATAGCAAGACGGTGTGCCAGTCCGATGAGTTGCGTCACATGTCTGCCATTCCTAGCATATGTGCCTCAGTTGTTCCCACACGGCACAGAAAGTCCTCACTTGAAAGTCCGGTGACTGACGACAGTTCGCAGCAAAAGTTATAGTGGATCCTTTAGAAACAGCGCGTTTTAAGCAAGTCGATACACGTGGTTTAAAACAAATTAAAACGAAGATGATGGGACGCATTGTAAGGGAGATGGGCTTGAAGCTGATAAAAATTGGCGTTTGCCAGAAATGGTACCTGAAGTGGATCCCGTGGGCTTGGACCAGGACAGCGTCAACTGGGTCCAGTGCTCCCAATGCTCGTGTTGATACCAACATTCTTGTGCTGGCTACCGTCAACCTGATGTCAATTTCAACTGCGTGGACTGCGAGACGATTGGGAAATCAACGCAAAGTTAGCAAACGCACGCCCAGCAGGAACAGGGGAGCAGTCACCTTTTCCTTCTCGGAACGAACTGGAATGAACTCACGTTTCTCCTCAGGGCCATTTACAACTTGAGTTTCAACCCGAGCCCTGTCTACTTATTGTTAACATGCGTACGATTGTTCACTGGGGGAAGACAATGAAAGCCACTAGATCTTACTTCAGCGGCAGCCTCCTAGACAATCATTACCACCCCATGCATTGTTCAGTGTACCTATTTGTGTGTTTATCCAGAGACGCGCACATACATTTGTAAATATGCATTTATGCGCATATATAATATACGTACATATATGTATTTGGTTACGTAGGTATAAATACACACACTTGGATAAACACGTCTAAATGTATAAATACAAACATATCTACATAGCTGTGTACAAACATACGTACGTACACATATTAATATACGTGCATGCATATATGTACAGGTATATGTACCCATCCATATATATATATATTCATAATTCTATACACGTATGTTTATTCATAACGCATGCGACGGTATCATACAACCAACCGCATGACAATTGTCATGTATATATTAATATATACATATATATGTATACATGTGTATTCATTTAAACGCAGTTGCGTTTTCATATGTATGCATATGCCCATAAGCACATATATATATATAATAATAATGGTATATTTCTCGACGCGTTTGTGAGAAACACACTCAGGAGAGCGTGATCAGCGCAGTGATTTTTAGCATATGCATTAGTGCGCACATATATATATATATACATAAAGGTAAGAAGGATTATGCATACATATATGTGTATATACATATGTGCATATACATTATTCCTTCTCGAACGTATATATCTACATATATATATGAACGTATATAAAAGAATATGCGATATAAATGAACACACAGTTGGCGGCATCCGATTCGGATTAGCCTGTCACACCGGCTATTCTTGCAGCCAGCCGGAAGACATCATGGAAATATGGCGCAAACACTTCGGTAGCCTGTTAAACCGCCCTACTACAATTGATTGGACGACTGTTAACAGTCTGCCGCAACAGGACGTCAAATCTTCGCTTGCTCTCGCCCCCGACTTGCTGGAGTTGCAGAGGGCGATTGGTCAACTGCGCAACGGGAAGGCTGCAGGCGAGGATGGGCTGCCAGGTGAGATCCTGAAGAATGGCGGTCCGGCGTTGGAACGCGCTCTGCTCCAACTGGTTCACTCCATCTGGGAGCACGAGGTGATGCCGCAAGACTTCAAGGATGCCCTCATCGTACCCTTGTTCAAAGGGAAGGGTAGCAAGCAATGCACCGACAGCTACCGAGGTATCAGCCTCTTGAGCTGTGCAGGCAAGGTGCTTGCCAGAATCCTCCTGAACCGACTGAATGCGTCCGTTCTGGAGATGAATGTTCCCGAGGAGCAGTGTGGATTTCGGTCGAGTCGGAGTACAATCGACCTGGTGTTTGCTGCTCGACAGCTTCAGGAGAAGTGCCGAGAACGGAATCAGCCCTTGTATGCCCTGTTCGTGGACTTCACCAAAGCGTTCGATTCCGTGAACCGCGAGGCGCTGTGGACGGTGCTTGGTAAGTTTGGATGTCCAGGTAAGTTCGTCAATATGGTTAGATTGTTGCATGCGGGCATGAAGGCGAAGGTGCAATCGTGTGGATCGACCTCTGATGATTTCGACATCGTCACTGGCGTGAAGCAGGGTTGTGTTCTAGCCCCAGCCCTATTTAGTTTATATTTGACTGCGATGGTAACAGTTGCTTTTCAGAACTCTGGAGAGGATGGTGTCGAGGTGGAGTACCGGACGGACGGGCGTCTGTTGAATATCCGACGATTTGGCGCCTCAACCCGGCTGCAGACCTCAAGGATGCGGATGCTTCTGTTCGCCGATGACAGCGCCTTGCTAGCGCACAGCGAAGAAGAGCTGCAACGTCTAGCTACAGCATTCGCTTCGGCAGCATCGAAGTTCGGGTTGGACATCAACACAGGTAAGACGTATTCGTTTTTTCAGCCTTCTCCTGGTGGAGGTGCTGCTTGTGTACCTCCACCCGAAATTCGCATCGCTGGAGACACTGTGAATGGCTGCGGGGATTTTTGCTACTTGGGTAGCAACTTGTCGACAGATCTGTCCGTGGACCGCGAGTTGAGAGCGCGTGTGGCAAAGGCTAGCGCTGCTTTCGGACGTCTTGAAAGGCGTGTCTGGAAGAATCACAGCCTGAAGATGGCCACGAAGTTGTGTGTCTACCGCTCAATGGTGCTGTCTATCCTGCTGTACGGCAGTGAGACGTGGACACTGTATCAGCGGAACGTGAGCTATTTGAGCCGTTTCCATGTTCAGTGTCTGAGGCGCATCTTGGGTATTCGGTGGTCGGACATGATTCCGAACACTGAGGTAATGCGGCGAGCGGACATGGACGGGATGGAAGCCATGTTGATGCTGAACCAGCTCCGTTGGTTCGGTCACGTCCGTCGGATGGGCGATGACCGTATCCCGAAGCAGTTACTGTACGGGCATGTGAAGTCAGGTAAGCGAAATCCCGGTGGCCAGAAGCGGAGGAACCAGGATGTTGTGCAGGTGAGTCTTTCACGTTGTAACATCGATTTTACATGTTTGTACGATTTGACGTTGAACCGGACGGCCTGGAGTAATACGGTTCGGGCGGTCGTTCGAAAGTTCAATGAGCAATTGTTGCGCGGTCGCTAGTGGAATCGTTAGGTACGCGAAGAAACCATCGGTGCCATAGGTCGCGGTGTTGTGACTATATGGTGTTGCGATGTGTGTGGCCGCGAATGCGCTGGCCGTTCGGGGTTAGTAGGTCACCAACATGCTCATAGTACACCGTCGGCGAAGAGGCAACGAGTACGTCAGGCTCAGGCAGGTCATATCAGTGTGTCCAATCTACTTCTGTTACTGACTGCGCCGGCCACCATCCTGGTCGTTGACAATTAATCCGCTGTTCTTTTCAGAAACTACAGTGTCTGTGGTCTTTTATTTATTTATCATTCCGGCTTTGTCGGTGTATTGTATGATGAATGGTCTGCCTGGCTTTTCATGGTTCAATGAGAATTTTGCTCTTCATCGCCATCTTCTCTGGGATGCACTAACCCGCACTCCTATACTGCAACGCTTCTTGTATTACACTTTAAAAATCTTTCTCTTAAATGTAGATCTCGTCATTGTAGCATCTCTCTGTTTAGTTTCCGAAAGTTAAGAGTTTCCTTATCAGCGAATCAAGTGGCCAACCAGCATTGGCCGGCTGGCACACCTCCCAGTCTTATTTCTTCGGGTTTACACTGGATATGTGGTGTGTTGGTGGAACTGCCATTGGTGCAGCGCCAGCCAACCGCAGTGATGGCTAAGCGCAGGCGCCCTTTGGCTTCGGTCCCTGTGACAGGCTAATCCGAATCGGATGCCGTCAACCGTGATATATATATGCACACACAAATGCGTAATAAGGTATACATATGCATATATACATGCGTATATACGTGAACAAATATATGTATATATGTGTTTATAAGCGATTCCACATACATATATACACATATAGAAATATACCCATATATATAAAAACATATATATGTACATATATGCATATATATACACATATACAGAAGTGTATATGTTGTGGTGACCAGTGATCATATGGCTTCTCTAAGGATCCAGGCTGCAGCCATGTTTTATTGCGTGTCCGTTCTGTACACATGATTTTGTGTACGCCTGCTATAGGATGCCTGATATTAACTCAGTACCACTTTATTCAGCCGTGCAACTAATTGCACGCAGCGAATGGTCGCTCCTCTTCTAACCACCCATCTATTCCTGCACTTGGTGCCGGATTAGGCTAGAACTAACTGCTTATCGAATTTCCTATCATTGCTGGGAATATACGGTTTGTTTGCAAACGTGTCTACAACCACCGGCTTGATATCACATCACAACATAGCGGCACAAAACAGTCCGATTGCACGTTCACGGATGATCTGAAACGCACGAACTTACGCCCTGTCACAACTCCATTGACGTCTTCGCCTGGTACCATTATATGTGACAATACGCTGGGATACCCCAGTCCAGTCGTGCCACATTCGTTACGAAAAGCAGTTTTCGAAGCGTCGCATAACCTGTCACATCCAGGGATACGCGCATCACTAAGACTGGTCGCGGATCGATTCGTCTGGCCTAACATGAATCGGGACGTACGCCATTGGGCCCGTTGCTGTCTTGCATGTCAACGTTCCAAGGTCAACCGACACACGAGCACCCCCTTGGAAACTTTTCCAACTCCCGACGATCGTTTTGAACATGTCAACCTGGACCTCGTCGGGCCATTTCCACCTTCGAGGGGTAACACCCACCTGCTCACGTGTATCGACCGGTTTACTCGCTGGCCAGAAGCCATATCATTGTCAGACACATCAACAGTGTCTGTTGCTTGCGCTTTTGTTGAGCATTGGGTTGCACGTTATGGTTGTCCGTCGACCATTACAACTGACCGCGGTGCGCAGTTCGAATCAGCTTTATTTTCACAACTGACCAAGCTGTTAGGCGTGCGTCGAGCACGCACAACAGCATATCATCCGCAAGCGAATGGACTCGTAGAGCGTTTCCATCGTCAGCTCAAAGCTTCATTACGTGCTCACGAGCGGATGGATTGGACAGAAACTTTACCCCTAGTTCTACTCGGTATTCGCAATTGTGTCAATGATGACAGTACGACCCCAGCGTCACTTGTCTCTGGTCGTCCTTCAAGCCTTCCAGCTGATTTCTTTCAATTGTCAAGCGAAACTGCTGTCGGCACTCACGACTACGCCAACCGACTAGCCAAATACATACGATCACTACAACCGAGTGCTACACGTATTCAAAAATCTTCTTCCTACGTTCCCAAAGAACTCAGCAATTGTGAGTTCGTGTTTCTGCGAACAGACTGTGTTAAGAAACCGCTGCTACAACAGTACAAAGGACCTTTTCGTGTCATTAAACGGTCTGCGGAAACCTATGTGATTGACAGCACCTCACAGTCTCTGTTGACCGCCTCAAACCTGCTTTCACTGACTCACCCATCGGTTCGACAACACAAACATCACCTGAGCCGTCTCCATTTACTTCAACCTCTGATTTAGCCCCAGCGTTGCCTTCCGCATCTCTTCCTGACGAAATCCCTCCTCAACCTACAACACGTTCAGGGAGGCGCGTCCATTTTCCCGCGCGCTTTCTGGAGTAGTTTACTTTTTCTGTTTAGCATTTATTGTACAGTTGATAATTCATTATGTGTATTACATGCTCCTGTCGACCAGCAAGCAACAGTTTTTCTTAGGTACAATTTCCCGACCCGCTTTACACAGAAGATACCTGCACATGATTCTAAATATCCTCAGGTGCTGCAGGACACGCGTTACGGTGGGTATCTGCCTTTTTCTCTAACGTTCAGGTACTTCACCTTTCATTATTCCTAGGTCTGACCAGATGCATAGCAACAGTTGCTGAGCTCAACGAGAAAACCTTGAACGCCGTAGCACTTTGTGCCTGCGCAGTGAGGAAATCACACCCATTGTCACGTCCTCAGGAGGCGTTTTCAGGTTGGGTGGCTCGCGCATGGCTGGCCAGCCAGACAGCAGCTGTTACCCAGGAATAAAATTCACAGGTACAAGACCTCCTATATTAGTCACCCTTCTATGTGGGGCTGATGTAGTGAGATCACCCTCGACGTCCCCAAAATTCTAGACTCCCCGCGACGTGAAATTTGCCTTGCCAGTACCACCGCGCCTGTTCACATTACCTTAGATATGTAAAATTGCTGCAAACCACTAGCATCAAAGTTAGTGGGCCGGCATAAGAATCCCAGTTATGCTCACAGCTGTGTAATGAATTCGAACTATCTCTACTCCTGTAGGTTACATTCACTAGGATGAAAATGTTGAGCTATTACCGTTAGGAACGCCGTTTAGTCAGCCTAACGCTTGTTTGAATTCTGAAGGTCGACTGGAATTTTCCGTCGACGCACTCTTCCACTCTGGCGTCTGCTGTGCGGTTGTGCTCAAGGTGCTCTCACGTCCAGCTCTCTAGCACCCAATAATTGTTACGTTGAAGTGTGTTGTGAACGGTGAGTAAATCAATAAATAAAGTTTGTTTGCAGATTCATCGTTTTCTTCCTGCGACTTCCGTTTCACGGTAGCATAAGGTTGGGGAAACTCTGGGCGTACGAATTCAGGATCTAGCACTACACCCTGCATATATATACATATATATATATATTTAGTTATCATATGACATACGTATATATCTATGTGGGCACATGTTCGCGTATGTTCGCAGAAATTTCCTCGTACACGCTGAGTACACGCTATGTACATAATGTGTTTGATTGGCTAACTCTGGAAAGCCTCCAGCGTGCATTCACCAAAATCTTATTGGGTTATCCATCTTCTCTTAGCAAAAGAGAACGCTGCCAGATGCTTACAGCGGTCCCTCTTTGGTTACGGCGACTCAAGGCTAACCTTGCACTCATATATAATCTGGTCTATGACAATATATTCACCGTCATCTTCGCGACTTGCTTGCAACACAGGTCAGAGTATAACCTCAGGAACAAGGACCTCAATTTGGCAGCTTTCAGAACCCGGAAAATACTGCGTTCAAATTTTTCCTAGTAAAATATTCCTACATCTGGAACAAACGCCCCTATGCAATTAGGTCCAGTAAGAATATACACCGATTCAAACGAAACTTGTAAACTTTTCTAACAATGACGAACGTCATGTCCAGTTTCACGCTCTACTTGTCTGAGGACGTTATCTTTGAAAACTGACCTAATAACACCTGACGGAAAACCCTCTGTGTTGAGTGATGTTACATGACACAACCCTCGAACCGATCAAAACTACCGCATTCAGGATAGTTGTTTTACTTTTAGACTTGCCAGCGAACAGCAAAGCATATCTATACTCAACACGTATAGATTTCAGTATACATGCCCGTTACCAACAACCCAATCATCCTGGTACACCCTCACCCCATACTTATTGATAGCTTGTGTGTCTGTGTTGTAAGCCATCATGCAAAAGCTGTGCACGCTAAAATTGTTTGAAGAAAAACTCAACCTGTTCGTTTCATGACTGCATAATAACCTTGAGTCGCAACTCTTCCTTTATCTCCTTTGATGGACCACAAGGCAACCTCTCGGTGTTGTCAACTATTCTTCCCATTCTATATACCCTCTGTACAGAGATAATCGACATTTGAATCCGGCAGTAATCGTATACCAGGGAAAGCCTATAATCGATCTCTTCTCGCGTTATCAGATAACAGCTGTTCGCTTATGGTATACATTCCATCAATTGACACAATGTTATTAACGTCACAAAGAAGGTTATGCCAGAATATCATATGTTCCATTGTTCGTCATAGCTCACATAGTCAGTTTTACGTTTTGTCGTTTATCGCATGATTCCGCTCTCCATTCTTGGTTTCACTGATATATCCCGCGCGAGAAAACATCCCGCCCTGCCCGGACACTTACAATTCCGTAATGGTTGGGAATATCGCGAGCTCCTTGAACTTCTTAGGAATTTGAGCGAAGAATGACGTCCGGTCGAGAGGTCCATGCGGTCCCCGCGAAAGTATGTGCATCCCCACCTCGCCCACATCATGAAAAATTTTCTGCACATTTTCCTTGTATTATCTGCATGTAAAAGTGATCAAATTCTTCGCCAATACACCCTCTCCATCCTCCAATTTCCCTTCATATTAATGTCTGTTTCGTTGCTCTATTCACGTAGCTGACTCGCTGCACAATTTTTCAGATTCGCTGTTCAACTGCTCATATGCCCAAAAATCTGTACGTTGGTCTCGCTCTCTTGGGCATGTTCCCCACAACTGCGTGGGGAAACATACCATTATTATTTTATGGTATATATATATTGTAAACATCATATGCACGTGTTACACACCTGCTGCCTCAGCGGCCAATGAGAAAATTCGGCTTTCATATCATTCAGCGTATTGTTTTCTCATATTTGAAGGGAAACCGGCTGCACAATCTCCAAATAGCGAATCCAGATAACCGTGACATGGGGAATTCAGCACTTTCAACCGACGATACAGGGGTTCAAGACAAAAGTCCAAGGTTCCAAAGTTCAGCCGGTTATACTTGCTCAGCTTTAGCGAAAATGCGTTGAACTGGAAGGTAATTATTAAAAACAAGAAGTGTGGAGATTTTTCTCGTTGTCGTTCAATAACAAAGACTCGCTTTCGTACAACAACGTGTTGAAGTCATTTTTGCATGTTGTTCAAACTGACTTAAATGACCTTGCAATCCAATGAAAATCCGTGCATGCACGCCAGTCTGTTTTTCTACCTGTGGCGCAGTCACCTAACGATACCACGCGGATCTCACCAAAACTTTTGGCTCCGCCTTACTTCGAGCATCGTCGCAGCACCAGCTGTGTCACAGCCGCCCACGATAACTCCGAAATATCCTTGCTTCCCGGACACTGGTAATTTGGGATGTTGTGGTGATCATCTAGAACCCCTTCTGTCAGTCAAACCCTGTGATTACTGTAACACACTAAGACTCGTGTAACTATCCTGTTGCATTTGTTCGTTTTGGTATCACCGATAGTCTAGTGAGGTACGCGTGCATTTACTAAGGCTATTCAGATATTCGTTGTTGACCACACACATGTAGTACCACTCTTCGGTTTTGCAGTGTACGCATTGATCACTTTGAAGCTATTCACATAACGCATACTTTAGATGAATTGAGAACAAACAAATCCTCAGAATGATCACCGGAGACGCTGCAGATTGCCTCAAAATGAAGGCTGTTCTTTTTGTTAATGACACTGTGAGAAACGACCGCTGCCTAGGAGAATTCTGCGGACGAATACTAAAGCCCACAAAACTCAAGTGATACTTCACATTCCGTCGGCAGCTAATTTTAGGTAAACTTTTCACTTGACATGATGGATTCAAAAGCAGGGCCTACTGTGATGGTGAGCACATTTTGAATTAAACATTCTCTGCTTGATACTCAGAGTCAGAGGCCCGGGTTTGCCAGAGTCTGAACCATACTTCAACCTGAACGAGCGCACTCGCAAAATCCCGTGAGAGTCGCGCTTGAATATCATTCCAAAGAAAAACGGTCATTTTGGCACGAGTCCTCGCTTTCGAATGATTTGCGAAGTGTTGAAATTGACATTTTAGGCAATTTAGCTACAATTATCAATTGCGAATAATCGCTGTTAATGAAGAAGTTGGGATGCATCAATCAAGTGTCAGAAATGCTAGTTTAGTAATGAAAAATTCCTCATCATTCTCTTGAAAAGAGCATATCATTGGCGTTAGCCTATTTCTCATTATGAGGACCATTATGAAGACTGGTCCACCCCAGTCGACTACTGGCGCTGTTTTAAAGCGTAAATGAATAGTGGGATCCGACCTATTTTCTCCCAAAAAATACGGTTGGCGCAAACTCGATACAGTGCCGTCGGTCTTGAGCCACTGTCAATTTACCTTGTAATTGAACACTTACGATATCTTCCTGAGGGTCACAACACCATTATTTTTATTGACCACCAGCCACTTATATTGGATCTTTGTTCCCCCCAGATGGGTACTCTCTGAAACAATGGAAGACACTCGGAGTTTTTCCTAGTTCGCCGACATCCTTTTTGTAGGCGGTTAAAGCAATTTCGTTGCCAACGCCGTGCTTCGCCTGGATATCATTCAAACATCAATAACTTTTATGGAACTTCTCTTCGTCGTGAAATTCCAGAATAATTTATCCCTCAACTCCGTCCCAACATCCCTGTGGAACCACGTGATATTCCCCTAACAAAGTCAGGACGCTCAACTACGTGTGACGTGCCCAGCCGTAAATATCGACCATTCGTTCCTTCCGTTTGATGGTTCGGTTTTTCTTAGCCTCCCTCATCTTCTATCACATCCTGGCGTGCGTATCTCAACAAAACCAGTCACCGACCGTCGCATTTGACCAGACATTTGTATCTGGACCAAGCAGTACCTGGAATTTCAACACAGTATAAGTCATCGTCATGCTCTCACTACTCCGAGAACGTTTGCTTCACCCGACCGACGCCTTAAACACGCCAATCATGATACATTTGGTCCCCATCCTCCCTCCAGCGATTATACGCATATTTTAACCTGTGCGGGCCGATCCGCGAGATGGCCGATTGTCGCTTCATTGAACAACAAGTCAGCGGAAGCCACTTTACTCAATTTTGCCGACTCATGCATTTCAAATTTCGACTTTCCAAACAACATCACTAGGTATAGTCGACCTCAGTTCACTTCAGCCCTTTTCCGTCAACTAAATCGTGGTCTTAGATGGGAGCACACAACGACCACTGCGTACCAACCCTCGTCGAGCGGTGTGGTCGGGAGTTTTCGCCCTCGATTAATGTCAGCCGCAGTGACAACATCAGTGGGTGGCAGGCTGTTTGGTCCTTGCCTGTTATTTTTCTTGGCCCGCGAAAGACCGTGAAAGAAGTTGTTGGATACACCCTGACAGAACTCGTTTAGATTTGAAAATCGCGTCTTTCCGGAGAACTTCCGTCTGCCTCACTAGCAACTCTCAATCCTGACATCTCTGACGTCAAGCATCTGAGGAGTCAAATGCGGCATATTCAATGTCCACCTCTACGGAAGTCGTTGCTCCAAGATCGCTCAAGACAAATCTAAAACGATGGTTCTTTCGGTGTGCCTGATCGCGAGAACAGATATTCTGTCGTCGATAAAAACGGAACCCGTCGTTTGGTGAGTGTTAACAGACAAAAGTTTGCCTACCATGATGGTGATTCAACGTCCCCTTGTGGCTTGCCAGACATTACAACTGCGCCCTCATCCATCCCACGTACCCTGGACTAGTCTACTGACGCACGAAAGCTAATTCAGTCTACCCAACTTATGTTTGGCACCAGCGAAAATCCCTTAACTCCTGCCCCTCGAATAAAGCCCTGCAAATCACACACCCGTCTTGGCCAAGCCGTTAGCTGGTCGACAATCCATGAAGACCATCATAACTACCTCACTGTCCGTTTTCCAAAAATATGAAGAGATTTCTCTTCTTCAACGCTCTGCGGGGAGTTACCTAGTGCCTGTTATATTTTGCTCTGCCGATCCACAATATTTGTATAAGTGCTACGCTAGTTTTGCGCATGAACTACTCGTATATCGTTTGAAACAACACACAGCTCCCTCCCCACCAGCTATGCCTTTTACTTTTACGCGGCGGTTACCACCGGCAGCTGAGTGTGACAAGGTTCCTCAGCAGCACGTTGGAGACACCGAATTCGCCCAAATTTCTGTTATTCAAGAGAAACCTTTGCTTAGCATGCAGCGGACCCAGTATGGTGTAATCTGTCGTGGGCAATCAGAGTCGGTTGTTGTAATTTCCTTGTAGCACGGTTGTTCAGTTCCTTTGTTACACTGCATAGGCAACTTAGTATAAGTAGATTGTTCAGTCGATGTGGTGGGGTGGTGCGGTTTCAACGGATGGAATACCGTTTCAAAGACAAAGGCCGAAACCATTCTTATCCGATTAGTTAGCTAGCACATGACAGTCGGTCGTTCCAAAATTGACCTATTGCGGTCCCGTTTGGGAACAAACCTAATTCGTCATAGATGTGATGTACGAAACGGGAATTGGGTCTTTCCTTGCACATGAACAATGGGAAAACTCCGATGAGATGAACGTTGTCTGCATTTTTGATAAAATCATACCGGTTTCATTTCGAAGCCTTATAGAAAACAGCACATTTTCACTGGGTTCACTAGTATTTTGCGGAACTGGAGGTACATGAATTGTATAATGTCTCGTCCTCAAGGTAATCCGGTATGACTCGCTTGTGTGAGACGTGTGGTGTCACAACAGATCCCACCTCGGTGTGACTGCCAGACTGTTGTTTGTTTGCTTCTATCAAATAAACAGCGGAAATAGTAAGTGTGTGGGGGTGTATTGAGTGTTGGACCAGTTATCAACAATCGAGCCCCTAAGGAGTTTAGGTAGCTTTTTTGTGAAACAATGGAAAGAGAAGACCATACAAAGAAGGAAGGGAGAAAGGGAAGGGGAGAGAAGAGGGGAGAATGTGATAGCAATAATGAAGGTACCTTGGACTGTATGTGACCGACTTTTAGCTTGCGGTTATCTAGTCATTTAGCTGGCTGCTGAACGCGCCGACTGGTGGCTTCAAGGCAGCCGCCGCCAACAATGCAATCCATGTCGGAAGGACTTCAAGGACGAGACTATGTCGTCTATAAAAGAGGCCACTATCTGATGTGGGAACTCTGTGCTTCTGGCCCCCGCAACTCGCTGTGTCATCCGGTGTAGAAAAAGTTTTGTCAGGGTGACTCGGAGAGCATGAGATCCTGTACGTTAATTTATGGTCGCCTCTCACGCACCCGTAAACTGAAGGAAATGGTTCCAGTTTCGACGGACGGTCCTCATACGGCAGGACAGATAGACCCACAACCATCTCAATGGCTCGTCTTTGGATGGCTTACAAAGCAATGACGTCCTTCCTTCAGTAGGACACCCATGTCTAAGTGTTGAATTCCGGCAGTTTTCTTACCAATGTACTATAAATGTGTGAAAAGCTGTTGATAAAAAAACTCACGAGAACCCCACTTGCTATTTCTAGGCTGCTACTGGCTTTCTCTGCCAGAAGCACAACGTTAGCAGTGCTGGAGTGGTTCGAGGTAATAACGGTACCTAGGCCAGGCTCTTGGTGGACATCGCTTCGGGTAACATCGCAGATGTGATATACAGGTCTCTCTGGGATTCTTCTGCGTTTTTAAAACTGTATACGGAGCGCTATAGTTTCATATTGCCGACACATGCTGCAGTGGAGGAGTTACTTGCATCTGGGGGATCGTTGAGTAATAGGGGACGCAGTACAGAGCCTTACGTTACACCGGTTGATACGCTGAATGGCCTGAATATCTCACCATTATGTATGTACGATGGGCCTTACAGGTCATGCTTGATGCAACCTGCGGTCAGCCAGGTGTGAGCTGATATCTCTTTCATGAAGGAATGCGTCATACAGGGCCCACTGTCTCGCAGTAGACGCTAGGTCGATGGTTTGACTCGAGACGACTTGCGGGTGGGAAGTGAAGTGTGAGGCAAGAATGAATGAGTTATTGCAGTGTTCAGGCGCAACATTTTGTGCTGTAGATGTTCTTCAATCGTGTGGCACTCTCCAGTTGGCCAGTCGGCTTGAGAGGATTGTTCCTGCATCGTTCGATGGTTGCTCACCAGAAACTGCGCCGAGCCGACAACAAGTGGTAAGTGGTCCCGACCATACACATCGGGCGGAAACCGACTGCAAAATTAGTGGTTGCACCAAATAATGCACGAACTTCTATTGTATCCGCAAAGCGGGGCTCAGTATCTAACGCCATGTCTGGTCGGGATGGTCTATAAACTTCTCAACACCTCACGGGTAGCTTGGCGCGTTCGGTAAGCCTCACTTCCTGCGCCAGATCGTAGAAATCGTTGGACGTAGTACCGAACGTTAGCCCGCTGGAGGGACCCGCCTGGGGGTTGAGGTTACCTAGAACGATAGCGCGGTATCCGGGATTTGTGATAGTCCGTCTGGTGGCACCATGCATTCCCTAATCTCACTGTGGGAGTGCGGGCGAGGCGCGATAAATGACGCCGACGATGATGTTCGATGGGCGAGATTTCCTAAAGTTTATTTAGGGGGCTTCTTCAAGTGAAGGCGGAGCCGTGTCCCTGTTTCGGGATGCACACCTTTCAGCACAAACGCGAACCGCGGAGCCCTCACCTCTTTTGGCTCTCCGATTCCCGCGAATGAAACAAAAACTAGGAAGTCTTATCTCCAGGTTGCTTTTGTCTGTTGGTAGCCACCACACCTACAATCTTCGGCTTTTTTGAGTCGACGAGCTGCTGCACCTTGCTTTTTAGAGATGGAATACTAGTAAACGTGGATCACCGGCTAGATATGTATAACTGTGTACTTTTGTCCGGGAGTGTTATCTGCATTCAGATGTGTAACGGCTACTACCTGGGTTACGTCGACCCTTTCGAGGTCGGCCGTACCAAGTTTTCTGGCTGTGTTGTAGGTGGTGGATTACTAATGACTCCGGGTATCTTGGCCATGTCGAACATGCTTACGGCCGTAGGTTGTGTACCAGTAGCAGACATTCCACGCTGGGAACCTGGTCTATATGCGTGAAGTCGGAGCTTATGTGGGAAACTATTTTTGAAGGTGTGCCACCTCTGATGCAAAGTGGACAACATATCTCTTGTGAGGGATGTGGTTGGCAGTAGACTGGGGACTAAAGTAGAGCTTAAGTTTGCTAAGCGGAGAGGGCGTTGGATAGACTATGCTCTGCAGTTAATACTTCTAAGTGTAGTTTGGCTTGAATGAACCTCCATTGATCGATGTCATGCTTGTGCACGAGCAATTCATCCGTATCCTTCAGCTCTCCTACGCCGTGTACAACCAAAACGAACGTTTGATCGTGTTGAGAACTTTGGATTTTGCCATATGCCGTTCGCTGAGTTTTCGTTATCACCAAATAGAAGTTAGATTTCGTTCTCAGGTCAGGATCAGAGTCTGGGGAGGGAAGGTTCTTGTGATGGAACCCCCTGATGTGTTCTATGTGACCTAGCGTGAAACAAATCTGCCGAAGGCCTCATTCATGATGAAGTTTACACGGCATGCATAGCGTGGGTTCATTTTCTACTACAAGTTTAAGCAGAGCGCAAAGGGGTCTTCACTACAACTACTCATCAGGTTCTTTTACGGTGAAGCAACGTGCTCTCGCTGTCTGCAGTCTTACTAATAATGAGATTATATCTAGCGAATTCGTGAGGGTGACTACGCCTGGGCGTGGTTGTGTCCTGTGTCCTGAGACGGAGGACAGTCCCGTGATTACGACAGTCAACTAACTTCTCGGGGTTTTGTCGGTTCGTGTTGCTAGGCAACTGGGACGCACCAAATTGCTGAGACACTCAACGCGTTTACCACGCTTCCGCTTAACGTGTCCTGCCGAAGTCGGTTTACCGGCCAGTGCAGGAGGCGAAGGGTTTCGGTTGTGTTTGGCTAGAGTGAGGTCGCTTGATGTTTGCGTAATGGAGATACGCACTGCAAATTTGAGGAACTGATGGAAATTCTCTTTCTGTCTGTCTCTGGTTGTGATATTCCTAGGAATGTTTGGCCGGCATTTCGCTCAGTGATATAATTCGGCCGGAGTGGGTGAGTCCCGGAGCTCTAAGTATGTCCTTGGGAGACTGGGGGTCACAATTGCAGTGGACTCGGTGTCTACGAAGTCACAGGCCATGGCCTGCTGCCAGGCTTTACCACTCAAGATCATGATCCACAGGCGTCAACTAACTGACTTAAACTAGATAAATAAATAATATATATTTCCAAACGCATGTGTGAGAAGCTATCACGGAGTTTATCACTTCTGAACGTTGAATTACTACGACTTAGAACGACGAAAACACCTTTAGGACACTTAAGATGAAGTACCTGAATTTTAAAAAACAGTTGGATGGCTGGCTCAAACTCCAACCAGACATTCTGTGAAGCGGCGTGGCGCCGCTTTGTTGGCACCATTTGTTTTCAATTATTTAGGCCATGTGCATGTCTTACCGGGCCGCCGGCTCACGCTTGTTTCACTTGTCTCTATTAAATAACTGTCGTTAAAACTCTTACTTTACAAGGACGTTGTCCGTCCGTACGTTCACGTTGCGCAAAGTTGATTTACGATTTTTGTGGGCAACCCAAACCGGAAAGTCCGGCTTGTCTGTCACCACCTGCGCAAGCGTTTTTATTGACCTTCTTCATCAAACGCCACCTGGCCTCCCTCCCCAAATCCCATTCTGTCACCCCTTCACAATGGCACTCTTCCAGCACTTCCTATCAAGGAGCCAAACTTTTACGACACCCACCAGAATATGAACAGAAACTCGGTACATTCCTTAGATCTGACCTTTTCATTCGGTATTTCGCAACTCACTGCCCCATTTGTCATGAAGTTCTTCAACAGTTTACCTGCTGTACCTGACAAAGATAATTTCGTAGGTATATTACTGATGAACGCAAGATCGTTGGTTAGTAAGATTCACCTTTTAAAACCCATTGCCTTTTCATCTACTCCCTGTAACATTCTCGTAACTAAGACACGGTGCTCTTCTGACACCCCAAACAGTCAGATGAACATTGTAGGTTATCACATGTTTTGTAGGGATCCTCTCACCGGACGAGAAGGTGGATGCATCATATACTCGAAAGAGCAATTTTCCACAGTAACACTTGATGAAACTATGCTTCATAAACTCGAGGACTCGTTGTGGTTAATGGTCTCTATT